>JANIHY010143498.1:0-10574 GCA_027479065.1 Erythroxylum brevipes
TGAGTTCGCAAAACTCACCCAAAATTTGCATATATTTTTCAGGTCTTGAAGAATACCCCGGTTGACACGGGAGTATGACTACTGTAGGCAAGTGAAGGATAGAGGTCGGGATCAGTTCGTGTCTGCATTAGTGTCTTAGCAAATTGTGTTCCGCAATCACTGTATAACAATGCTTATTTCTACTGAGCCCATCGTGGTTTTAATGTTTTACTCATTGACTGATTGTAAATTATTCTTGGATGACTGTAATAACTGAGACTGGTTTATTATGAACACAGGTTTTAAATTACTTACTGTGTTTGCCGCGCTAACGTGGAATCAATGGCTTCAAAACTATATATATATACTGAGGCTTAATCGACTGATGTAGTACGCCACCCTCGCGGGGCACGGACTCGGGTATCACCAACGATATCGGGTTCGGGTCTTGCGGGAGTGGGGTGTTACAACTTTTATCATTTTTTTATATGTTTTCTTTAAATTGTTTTTGTTAGTTATTTTATTTTCTTATTTTTAAAATCCAAAAATTCCATAACCTAAACACCAATCAATTTCTTTTCAAAAGTTAATTGAACACTCTCCGAGGGATCGACCTAGACTCACTATTGCTACAATAGTAGGTCTAGTTTTTATTTTGAATAGTGTTATGATGCGCTGTCAGTTTTTGTGTGTTTTGTTTATTTAATTATTATTAAATGCAAGAGTTTATTTATATATTTCAAGGTTTGTTTGATGTGTTGTTGATGACTGAATATAGGAAAAAGAGAAGAAAAGATGAAGAAAACACTGGAGAAATAAGTTTGGCACGATCATATACAAAGAGGTAGCAAGTTAAAGAACCTCTAGCACTATCATGGATCCCACGCACGATCATGCCACAGAGTTAGATAAAATCCATGCACAAGTGTGCACATGGAATGCACGATCCTATATGGTGCAAATTCTAACAAATTTCTGCCTTTTCAACTTGTGAGATTTTTGTATTCTTAACTTTTTAAGACTATTCTTGGAATCAAAACAAGTGAAAAAACCTAGAAAGAACCCTATAAGGCTCAAAAGTATAAAAAGAAAAAAAACACAAAAAGATGTTGCGCATTATAAACAAGGAGATCAAAGGTGGAAACATCAAGATCAACTCCAATTTTTGTGTAATTTTCTAATCAACGCTTAAACCTATTTTCTTTCTTTTCTCTTCATATTATTTATTATCTTGGATGTTAATTCTAATAAGTGGTGTGTTGAACATGATTATGGATTTCTAAATCCATTTCAGGTTTTATTCTTGAATTGTTTTTACATAATACTTGAAAAGAAATTGAGAGATTGAATCAAAGTTATATATGTTAAGTTACGTAATGAAAATTGGTACCTTAATAAACCTACAAATATTAGGTTAATAAGCAATTGTAATAGACCTACAAATATTAGGTTAATAAGTAATTGAAGATAGATCTTAATTGTGATCTAATGATCCTTAGGATTGCTTTACATACAATTGAGTAGTTTTGAGAATTATAATATTTCAACTCAACTGTTATCTATTCCAATTAGGATTACTTGCTTAAATATTGAGAAAGGGTAATCAAAACCGTATCATATTTATGATCAAGCATAATTAAATTAATAAGATAAAGGGAAGACAAAACAAGGATAAAATAACCCATAAGTTTCCATTATTGATTAACTTTGTTCTTATTGTTAGCTTTACTTATTTAATTTTTCAGTTTTATTAGTTTTTAATTTCAATTAATTACATCTTTAATTACTTTAGGCAAAGTGCATTTAAATTGTTAGGTAACTAATTTATTTCTTATGGGAATGATATTTTGTGTACTATGATATACAATCTGTGTACAATATTGCATACATTAAAAGATGTCTTGATAAAGCCATAGTCTTGATGAAAATAGTCAACTATGCTAGAGTTTGCATATTAATAATAGACTAAAATGCATAACTCTTAGACACCATTCCAGTGATGAGGTAGGATGAGGCCAACAACCTATTTTAAAATAGCATATTAGTAACATACAATTAGAGGCCAAAACCAATTAATCACATTCAAATTTGGAAGCCACCATCAAGCAATTTCAAACTAGAAGTTACTATGAGTTAATGCAATTAGATGAAGGAAGCAAAGAAATTACATATAATAATACACAATAAGAATCCAACAAGCAAAATAATAACTCACAACAAGTAGAAGCAAGAGGGATCAATAGTGAGAATAATATGGACGAAAGTACAATGGAAACAAACAAAAACATGAGGCAAGATGAAGGAAATAAGTAAAATCCAAGAATCAACATATTTGGTAGAAGAAAATGAAAATCAAGTAAACAAAGATCAGTCTATCAAAAACATCATATCTAAGGTCCCTAAAGATATAGAATCATGCTCACTTGAGCCAAAAGAACCTCACATGATGACTCTTAACCCATTAATTGCAAAAAACTTAACCAAGAACTAGAATGAGGAGAGTTTTCAAAGAGTGACAAGGAGGGGTTCAAAGAGGAAGAATAAATCATTCACTTCCAATTCTAAATGAGTATACTAGCATGGAATACTAAAGAGCTCAATACACTTGGTAAAGAAATATAGTTTTGAATATATCAAACAACAACCATTTGTCATTGGTCTTTCAGAAATAAGAATTAAAAAAATTGTAAAAAATTAAGTTGTTTTAGAAATAAGTAACTATTTACAACCAACAACTTTTACCATTATATTAAAAGAATTATAGTCACTCATGATCTAGAGGAAGTGGAAATCTAGCCTGCTTATATTAAAGAGCAATTCATATCGAAGCTAGAATAAGTAACTATAATGTCCAATTTAGTGTTACTTTTGGTGTTACTTTTGTATATGCTTTCAATTCCAATCTTCAAAAATCATCTCTGTGGAGCATAATCAAAAAGTTAGGGTAGACTATGAATCAATCTTAGTTAATTGATAGGTGTATATTATAGTATGTTTTCTAAAGGCTTAAGTGTGTTTTAAGTGTTTTCTTAGATGATATGTGTAGGACTTAGAATTATGTTCTTATTAGTGTTTTGTATGTGTTTTAAATCTTTAATTGTTTTATAGTAAGGATATGATCTTAATTTTATGTTTCAATGGGTTTTTGATGTATTTGTTCGTAAGTGGAAACAGGAAATTGAAGAAAAGATGAAGAACTTGAAAAAGAACAAGATGCATGATTGTCCCAAAATTGCACCATTGTGTATAAAAAGTAAATGCATGGATACACTTTTTGTCACGATCGTGCATCTAAGCACGATCAACATGCAAAATTTTTGTATCCTTGATATTTTATGACTATTATTGGAACCAAATTAAGTGGAGGAACCTTAGAAGCCTTAAGAAGTATTTAAGGATAAGAAAAACATCAAAAAAAAGGTGACTAGACATCATAATCTAGGAGATTAAAGTGGAGACATCAAGAGTAACTCCAGATTTTCCAAAATTCTAGAATTCCAAATCAAGACACAACTTGATTTTCTTTCTTTACTATTCATATATTTCATTATCTTAGATGTTGATTTGGTTAATTAGGATGTTGAACATTATTATGGGTTTCTAAATCCATATTAGGAACTATTCTTGTTCTGTTTGTTAAAATTTATTCTTCTTGAATTCAATAGATATTAATGCTTTATGATATTTGCTATGATTATACTTGATAATAAAACAAGAGATTGAATCAAGTAATATTTGTTAAAATTTATTCCAAATTTTCCAATCCTTATCTTATCCATTACTAGCAACAAACCAAGTAAAAATTAAGGAATGTAAGTCATATACTCATACTAAAATGTGGGAAAATCTTCCCTTCCTATGCAATAAAAGGAATATGAATGACTCGCGATTCATTCGGTTTCTGGGCCATAATCATTATATAGGAGAGATGGTCGAGTGGTTCAAGACGTAGCATTGGAACTGCTATGTAGGCTTTTGTTTACCAAGGGTTCGAATCCCTCTCTTTCCGTACTTTCACCTAACTTATCAACGTTACTACCCACAATGTATCAAATCACATAACAATAGATAACTTTATTCTACCAGTTAGACCGTTACTTGATATAGATTTTCTATTCCTCATTTCTGCGGTACAGAAAATACTAGAAAGAATCGACAAGGAATGAAAATATCACTATCATTTTATGATATAGGAATGGGAAAAATACCCTAATTAATCTCTTACTTTAGGTCTCTTTACTTAGGCGACAGGCGGCAAAATTTTTCGAACTTTTAGGTTTAAGTTTGACGAGAATAATATTCTACGACTAGCAATTCATTTATTTTCAAGCCAACGCTGAACTCTCTTTCACATGTGATGGTAGCGATGGAGAGGTTTTTTTTATATGGGCTTAATTGTTAATACATTTAATCAATGACACTTAGTAATTAATGCTTTAAAATGCTTATGACACTCACTTTAATTCATATTTAATTTTAGGCACAATTCATAAACAAAAGAGCTAAAATGAGTTTAAAACACAATATTTGAGCCGTCTTATTGAGATTCACACTCACTTGTCTTCATGGGGCAAGAAGAAGAAGGATTAGAGCAAGAGGAAACAAGAAAATGCCAAAAGGAATGAAGAATAGCATAAGTCATAGCTTGAGAAACATCTCACGATCATGACAAATAAGTTATGGTCGTGAGAGTGCTCACATGCCCATGAAAAAACACATTTTTCATTGGCATGACAACACTCTCACACCTATGGCAAATGTGTCATAGGTGTAACACACCAAGTCAGGCCTATGACATGTTGATAGCTCACTTGACTTTATGGTATAAAAACATTGATTTGATGGCAAAACATGATGAAAAGTTAGACGAAACAATTTAGGGGTTTCAAGATAATGAAGAGGGGCAAAACTTGCATACCTTGGAGACCAATTGAGGGATAGGCTTCTCGACACTGATTCAAAGGTGAAATCGACATCGAAGAACCTAGTTAAGCATTTCTCTCATTATTTATTTTCCTTTCTCTTATGGATTGATTATGTTATCCTATGTTTAATGTTTAGGTGTTGTGTAAGAATGACTGAATGCTCTATTTGATTGTTTTTATGTAAAAACCCATTGCTAGAATCTTCAGTATAATCCGTGATTATTATGTTGAGATTCGTTTGTAGATACTATTGGTTTCGAATAATTAGGGATACCATAATCTAGGTTAAATGACTCAAGCTTGTATGGTTATTGCCTTGATTAATTTTTTGCCTAACTCATAATATGAATGTCCAATTAAATATAAAGTGCTTGTTCTAGGTTGTTCGATAGCTAGGTTTAATTAACAAAATATTATTAATTAAATAAGACCTAAGGGAAAACATGGGTTAACAGTATTGTTAAACTAGAATTAATGTTTGCTACGAGAGGTATGAGAATAACAATTCAATGATATATGTTTAATTGTATGTAGGTCAAGATTGAATGAATGATTGGGTCCTTAACGAATTCATCACTTTCATCATTTTTAGAATATTTTCTTTAATTTTTTTCATTAATTCAGTTTCATTTTAATTTCTTATTTGAAAACCAAACCAAACACCCCATAATCCAAACATTGATTATTTTCATTTCAAAAGCTTTATACACACTCTTTGTGGGATCGACCTAGAGTTACCATTGTTATAGTTATAGTTCTAGTTATTTTGAGTAGTGTTACGATGAGCTATATTAATTTTGGGTTAAACCAGTGACTGGATCCTTAACGTATTCATCAATTTTCATCATTTTTTTATGTTTTCTTTAATATTTTTTAATTAGTTTAGTTTCATTTTATTTTATTATTTGAAACCAAACCAACCCCCCATAACCTAAACACCAACTCTTTCATTAAGCACACTAACCAAACACTCTCTATGGGATCGACCTAGACTCACCCCTGCTATAATTGTAGGTATAGTTATTTTGAGTAGGGTGAGCTACATCAATTTTGGCACCGTTTCCAGGGAGTGCAGTGCTTTATTTTTGTTTTTGATTTTAATTGGTGTTTTGTATATAATTGTTAATCATATGATTTTACATTTATTTCTTAATTTTTTAACGTTTGTTTGTATTTGCTTGAAAAAAAAAGAAAAGAAGAAAAAAGGGGACATTACATAGGGAGTACGTCATTGCAAGAGTATTTCAATTTTGCTTATAACCTATATTCCCAATCCTATAACCAAGCTTGGAGTGATAAACCAAACTTAGCTTATAGATTGGATAGCTAGCAAGATTAATGCCTATATGACTCGTAGTGTGCACAACAATCCCACATACTCGTGAAGCACTTTATTCCAACTTAGGTTCATCTTTAGAAAATCTGCTTAATATTATGATTGCTAACAATATTCAACTTCAACAGAGTGTACATTAGTTCCAGCAGGATGTAAGGCAAATTTTCAAAGATACAAGGCCTAGCGTCTAAGATTTGGAGAGGCAACATAATTTAGGTACATCTTTAAAAAAATTAGTTAATGTTTGTGTTGCTAATAATTTGCGATTTTTGCAGGAAGAGATGCAATTCCATAAGAAACAAGTTCTAGAATCTAGAACCCGATAAGCCAGATGAGTTAGTTAGCCGTAGCTATCAACCATCCAACATCGCAAATCAAAGAATTGAACCATCTCATCCTAAGGAGTACCTAAGGGACGTTAGTGTAGAAACCTTACATAGTAGAGAGGAGCTTGAAAATCTTAATAGACCTACTCAAGGAATTGCCTATGAAGAAGAAGAAGTGGAGAAAGAGCTCGAAGCAACATCATTCAACTCGAAGGTGAGTACTATGTCCATAATTATTTTTAAAACTAATCCTTCACCTTTACATAGCAGTGGAAAAATTAAACAAAGAAGAAAAAGGTAAAGAGACATTTCAGATATTTCCAATGTGCATGGACTCAGTTGAGATTAGAAGTTCAAAGATAGGGAAGACGTTGGAGGTTAATGATCATCAACCTAGAACCTATCCTGAACAACCTCAAGTGGAGGAAGTTCAAACTGTAACACCCAAACATCAAAATTTTGTCATGTGATGAGGAGAAAAAGAAGTCAAGTTAGTGAAAATAAACAAAGGTGTTGCTTGGGAGGAAACCCAAGAGAAGTTCATTTCTTTTCCTTTACATTTTCGTATTTGTTTCTTATATGCATGTATGTTTTTAAGTTTGGATGTTTCTTACATGTTTTTAAGTTTTCAACCAAAGAGAGAGAGAGAGAATCAAACAAATAAATATTTTGTCATTTTTCTATTACTTCTAGGACTATACAGTCATGATTAGAGAGTGCATTGATTAGAAGAATCGATGACAACCTTAGCATGTACTTTTGCTCCGGTGATTAGTCAATATGCATTATCTTTAGAAGAGTAGTGACTAGTGGTAGACAAAAGTCAATGAGATTTTGAGCCTTATTAGACTAACACATTCATATCAGTCTCGTTGTCTTTTGTTTATGTGTGACCTTCATGACATGTACATCCTGACTTTGCTTTTATTTTCTATTTAGGACCACATTTTTATCACATGCATTAACATGGAAAGGATAAAGGCATTCTTTCTTGTTATAAACTACATTAGCTAAATAATGTACCCCTTGATATGAAATTTTCCTTTGTTAAGCCCCCTTAAGCTTTGTTAGCCTTTCTTTTTATGCTAACCACATTACATGCTTTAAACGTAACCAAATGTCCTACCCAAACGGTAAAGCTAGTGGAACATTTGTTGATTGTGGATGTATAAAATTATAAGTGCAGGGGTGTACACATGTGTGGGATAGTTATAATTGTTGGGATGCTATTTTATGTCTTATAAATGAAATTCCCAAGTTAATATAGCTTCTTTCAATTTTATATGAAAAGAAAAAGAAAGAAAAGAAGGAAAGAAAAAGAGAAATAAAGGGAAAAAGGGAAAAAAAGAACAAAAAAAGAAAAGAAGGTTTAAATAAAAGTATCAAGGAGGAATTGCATCTATTTTTCAAAGTTATTTATGATTAGTCTTTCCTCTTAAAGTTGTATTAAAAGGGTAATTTGAATATAAAGCATATGAAGTAGATGTGGCTTTGAAGAATCACTCCTTGTACTTTCAATATATTGTCATCAACTGTATGAGTGATTCCTTTTAGTTGATTATGCTTTATGTGATTCGTGGTGTGAAAGTTTGAATTTGAGCTATAAAACATAGTTTTTGCATTCATCATAGCTGATGTACATAATTGTGAGTGAATGCTAATTTTTGCACTTGATGGTATATTGATTGTTTTTCTTATTTCACTAACTTTGATGACTTTTACACTACACAATCTAAATACATCTCACCTTACCCTTGCCCATATTACAACCTTGAAAAGTCCTTTGATTCATGATTATGTAAGTGAATGCTAATGGTGGAGAAATGAAATGCAAAGTTATGAAGTGTCACGATCATAAATGGTATCTGAGTGTACCCATGAATCTATCATATTTCAATAGATTTTGTCAAGTTTATCCCTAGATTGCTCAGTTTCTAAAGGTGATGAATATTGATTAATTATTAGTAGAAGCATTGAATGTTAATTTCTTGCTATAGTTTTTGAAAGCTATTCATCTTTGCTTATGACTATATATTCTTAGGAAATATGAAAAATGAGTAAATGTTAGGGTTTATGACTTTGATTTTGATGTTTTGCCCGAGGAAAGTCAAAAGCTAAGTGTGGAGGAAATTGATATGTGCTTAATTGTTAATACATTTAATTCATGACACTTAGTGATTAATTCTTTAAAATGCTTATGACACTCACTTTAGTTCATATTTGATTTTAGGTACAATGTGGATTTGAAAGAGCTAAAGTGAGTTGAAAACACAATATTTGAGCTGTCTTCTTGAGATTCACACTCACTTGTCTTCATAGAGCAAGAAGAAGAAGGATTAGAGCAAGAGGAGACAAGAAAGTGCTAAAAATAATGAAGAATAACATAGTTATGACTTGACAAACATTTGATGAACATGAAAAATAAGTCATGGCCATGAAAGTGCTCTCATGCCCATGACATATTGACAGCTCACCCGAAAACCCTACTTTTTGGTATAAAATCATTGTTTTAACAACAGAAACATGATGAAAGTTGGAGCAAATGATTTAGGGGTTTTGAGAGAATAAAGAGGGGTAAAACTTCATACCTTGGAGACCTATGGAGGGATAGGCTTCATGAAACTGATTCAAAGGTGAAATCGATGCCGAAGAACCTGGTTAAATATTTCTCTCATTGTTTGTTGTTCTTTTTCTTAGGGATTGATTATGTTATCCTAAGTTTAATATTTGGGTGTTGTGTAAGAATGATTGAATGCTCTATTTGATTGTTTTTATGTAAGAACCCATTACTAGAATCTTCAATATAATCCGTAATTATTATGTTGAGATTCATTTGTAGCTAATAATGATTTCAAATAATTAGAGATAACATAACCTAGATTAAATGACCTGAGCTTATGTGGTTGTTGCCTTGATAATCTGTTTTCCTATCTCGCAATATGACTATCCAATTAAATCTAGAAAGCTTGTTATAAGTTGTTCGATAACTAGGTTTAATTAATGAGCTCTTCTTATTTAAACAAGTTCTAAGGAAAAATCAAGGTTAACGGAGATTATTGTTAACCTACAATAAATATTTGCTAAGAGAGATATGAGAACAACATTTCAATGAAATATGTTTAATTGTATGTAGGTTGAGATTAGGTCAATGACTGGGCCCTTAATAAATTCATCACTTTCATCATTTTTAGAAAGTTTTCTTTAATTTGTTTTCATTAGTTTAGTTTCATTTTAATTTCTTATTTGAAAACCAAACCAAACCCCACATAATCCAAACACTGATTATTTTCATTTTAAAAGATGTATACACACTCTTTGTAGGATCGACCTAGAGTCACCACTGTTATAGTTATAGGTCTAGTTATTTTGAGTAGTATTACGACACACTACGTTAATTCTAACGCATCTACAGTGTCATTCCTCACTTGAGTATCTTCATCTGGGATACTGTTGGAGATGTAGATGTTGCTGGAGAAGATGATACTTCAATGTTTTCTAAGTCATTCACTCCTTCATTCCTAGGCCAATGATTTGTCTTAGGGTATTTTTTGTTTTTCTAATTTTCTCTTCAATTTGGCCTATTTTTTCAATTTCATTTTGGTTCTTGATTTTATCTATTTCCAAATCTTATGAAATTTATTTTTGCATATAAGTTTCAAGTTGCTGTAGAACTTAATTTAAATTGAAAATCAACATAACAAGATTCTAATGTTTGTTTTTTTCTTGTCCAATACTAGGAGTTTTTCTATTTATAAAATTCTACTTTATAATCTACGTATATAATTTAACATCATGTGGAATACTTTGGTGGACTAATGAGTGTTTATTCTTCAAAGAATTCTGATACATATATCTTTGTGGTTTATTGATTAAGAGACAACAATAGTCTTTCTATAACTTGTTGTTGGAGTTATGTAAATATAGTGTCCCGGAAAGCAAGTGTATTTACATGTAACTTTATCTTCTTTAGTTACAGTTTTGTAATGAAAATATTTATTATTAATAAAA
>JANIHY010143515.1:0-10572 GCA_027479065.1 Erythroxylum brevipes
TTTGTATGATCTTCAATATTTATTGTTGGGATCTCTTGCACGTTGTCTATCTCTTGATTTGTATTAATCATTTAATTTAATTTCAATCCATAAATACTTGAAATAATTTCTTAACCAATTTTATATATTTTATTATTATCAAAACATAGAAGGATTTAATTTGTCAACCACCATTGGTCCAACATCTTTAAGTTAAGCATGATTTGAAATAATTTTAAGGCTTTGATAGATTAAATTTTTGGAGTTATAATTATGTCAAAGTTAGTAGGATTTATTGAATAGCTAAGTGGGAATTAAAGTGTTAATGTAATAAGGATGTTCAAGGACATTTTTTGGAGATCACTTAACCATAAAAGAACATAAGCTTATAAGGAATGGTAGAATGGACCTTTTGGACTCATTAAGGGTAGAAATTGAAGAGGAATATGTTGTTGTGCTTGTTAAGAAGAGAAAACCGTGAGTTGAAAAGGGAGGAGGGTGAAAAACAAAAATAGGAGAGAAGAAGAGAGGTTTCGGTGAAAGAAGAAAAGAAGAGAAATCAAGGGTGTTAAGGTAGGTTAATCATCTTTTCTTCTTGCTTTATTAAAGGAATGAGTTGTGTTGAGGATGAAGAAGTTAGAGAGAAAAGGGAGAGAAAGAAAGGTTTGTGTTGGAAGAAGATGGATTAGGAGAACCCAATTGATTTTAGGGTTTCTAAACTAGGTCTTAGGTTTTCTAACCTAGATGGACTATGGGTAGATTAGATTTGGGCTTAATTTGTGTTTGTTGCAAATTTTGTGATTTTTTAAGTTTATGAATTTTATTGGAATGTTGTTTTAAATCGAGCCTTTGTTATTTTCGGAAACCAAATGATCCTACCCAAGAGTAAGCGAAAAGGCAAGCTTGACTTATATTTTTGCAAACTAATTATGTGTGTAATGTATTCATAGTTATTGTGTAATTGGGCAAATCTTTACCTATGTGTGTGTATGTTGATTTGCTTGAAATTGTTTTACTTGAAAGTGAAATAATTGGGAATGTTTGGAAATGCAAGACGCATTGTGATCATATTATACCTTGAAAAAAGTTATAACATTTTGAATTAGAAGAAAAGAAGAAAAAGGCATGAAAGTATGAGCATATGATTGAATTGAGATTGGGTAAGAGAGGAACCCATTTCATTAGTCATGTGCACGTTGACCCATAGCCTTCTCCTAGCTGCCTGCTTGAGGTCACTAGATCTTGAGAATTCAGACTTGTTTTGTTCATAGTGTAAACTTTGGTTTTGTTGGGCATCTCACCTTTGCGAGGCGCGCGACCGATATCCTAAGTGACATCTGGATGTGTATCCCACAAGGGTGGCGTGCCCACACCAGTCAAACATAAAAAATGAACTCATTTCACCTATTTCTGAATAGATTTTGGGAAACTTTAAACTGGAATTTCAATCTGACTTCTTCAGAACATTTGTTCCTCATTGTCTTAAGTCTTTAATGACATCAAAAACATTCAATTTGGTTTAAAAATTTGAAAGTTATAGCCCAAACATTTTCGAACTATTATTATATTGAAACAGTAGAGTATACTCATCTTCCCTACCAAAAAAGAAAGCCTTAGAGACTAAATTAAAATTTGAGTTCTTAAATAATTTGTATCTCTATGTCTGTAGTTTATTTAGAAATAAGAATCATCTCATTTGGAACTTTATAGATCAAGATATCACCAAAATACTGAAACATGTTCAATAAAATTTCCAGTTCATGTTCTTCCAATTGATACCCTCACTTTGATTCGATTAATATTTTTCTAATCAATGCCAAAAGTTATAAATTTTTATGGAGACATACAAAAATGTGTTAAGAATCTAATGCTTCAAAAATCAGGTCATTTGAAAGTCGGACGACAAAGTTATAGTTAAAAGAGTGAAAGGTGTTCAAGTTTGGGAATATCACGATCGCGACCTACGGCGCGATCGCGCGATCGTGACTTCGCTGGAAAATCTGCAATAGCGACTTGCTTCCCTTCTTCCTCCTTTGTTTTTCTTCCCCGGACTTGTTTTACAAAAAAAGGGCATAACTTTCACTATAAATATCAAATTAAGGTCATTCAAAGACCGTTTTGAAGAAGACTTCTAGATCTACAACTTTTACGAAGAACTTAAAAAAAAACTACCTCTATCAAAATTTCAAAACAATATAACTATCCCGAATGTCCATCCTATGGAACATCACAAAATTCTAATAACCATATCTCTCAACTCCAATGTCTAAAAACTTCATACTATATATCATTGGAAAGCTGGAAAAATAATCTACAACTTCCAAGAAGACAACTGTTTCCAATTCAACTTATATCAATACAATATTTCCCTCGAAGCCAGAACACAAATTCTCATCCTTATGGAAAACTCAAAAATGCAAGGAACAAATTTGAAATATCATCGGCATAATACAAACATACTTCATTAACATCAAAATATAAGAGTTTTTACAAAGTTTTAATGGGTCTTTTCAGCCACAATACATCAATATCTCAAAATGCTAAAATATAAAAAGATACATAAACAGTAATTTGCTCAAAATGTAACTAAAGCCTTGTAGTTACAAATTTAGCTTAAAACATAAAAAGATACAAATTTTGGAGTGATGCCTCTATTCTCTTTCACTCGATCTCTTGCTCGTCATCTAGAGATGGGAAGGAATGGGGGCGAGCATAAAGCTCGTGAGTAATAGCTTATAACGAAAAAATATGTAAAACCTTTGAAATGTTTATTTGCCAATACAAAGTTCTAATTAAATTCATCAAAGTATCATTCTCAATTTCATAACTGAAATTCACAAATTTCAAATCATGAATGCATTAAACTTGTCAACATCTTATAAGTACATAAGCACATCAAAATGATTTGGGTAAATCCATAAACATGATGAACTACACATTTTCATATAATGGTCCTGTGTAATCGTAAACTTGGTGTACTAATGCAATCCCACATAGTGGTTTTGCGTAGACGTAAACTTGAGGGAGTTCATGAAGGAGCTCTTTGTCATTAGCAAGCAGGTGAGAGAAGGCTTTAACTTGGTTAACGTGCACATGACATTCTTGAATGGATTATACCAAACCCACATAACATGTAATTCATGAATTGAAAACTGTTTGCTCAATTCGCACATTCTTGGAAACTTGTTTTTCATGAACATTAGATATTTCGAAACCATTTCTGAAAACATGATTTCATAAACATGTATCTTTTCACAAAAATTCATCTTCAAAGTCTTTCACAATTCATCAACACAATTCATATATCAAACATATAACAAATTCTCAATTCATTCAAGAAACAAATAAATGCAACATTTATGATGCAATTGAAATCATTAAACTTCCTTGATTCAAAGAAAACATTTGTTGGCTTATTTATTCTATTATAAACATATATCCACCTTGAATTCCTTGCTTAAAAAATTGGCTTAAGGATGTCTTTCCTCTTGCTCCTCTTGCCTCTCTTGATCCCCTCCTTGATTTCCTTCATAAATGACAAAATTCCCATTCAATAGGAATTCAAATTAAAAACCCATCAAGCACATTCATTGGAATTGACTATAGATTGCTTAAACCCATGTATTTCCTAAACTTCAAGAACCAAAACCCCTTCCATATACCCAAGTATAAAAATCAAACTTACCTTGAATCTTCACCAATTTATGAGATTATTTGCTATAAAGAAAGTTCTTCCCTTCTTCTTTCTTTTTCCCTTCTTGAGCAACCTAAAATTCTCTCTTTAAGACTAAAAAAAGATGAAACCTAACTCAAAACTCCATTTTTTTCTCTACTTCACCGAAACCCCTCTTTCTCACTTTTGATTTTCGTATTTCACTTCTTCTTTCTCCTAATCCATGTTTTTCTTCTTCTCAAGCACAATACAATACCTTTCCTTCCCATTTTACCCTTAATGAATGAGAAAAGTCCACCTTGCCCTTCCTTTAATGCCTTAGTGTTTTTAACCTTAGGTAAACTGCCCAAAATACCCTTTTATGCATTTTTACCACCCTTACTTCAACTAACCCATGAAATAAATTCTTCTAACATAGACATAATAAATAAATAAAAAAATTAACTCTAAAAAATTTACTTATCCAAACCTCATAATTATCTAAATCATGCTTAACTAAAAAAACATTCGGGGGCCAACATTTCTCCCCCTTTTAAAAGAATTTTGTCCTCAAAATTCTTACCTGAGTCATTAAAAAGGTATGGATACTTCTCCTTTATAGCTTCCAAGGGCTCCCACGTAGCCTTTTCTACAAAATGGCTTCTCCACAAGACTTTTACTAGTTGAACTGTCTTGCCTGAGGACCTTTTCCTTGGTATCTAAGATTTCCACTGGAGTCTCTTCATAAGTCAAATCATCTCTCAACTGAACGTCAGTAGTCTGAATGATGTGAGAGGGATATGATCTATATCTCCTCAACATGAAAATATGAAAGACATTATGAATCTATGATAATTCCGGTGGCAGTGCCATCCTATAAGCTAATGGTCCAATCCTCTCAAAAATTTCATAAAAACCTATATATCTTGGGCTCAACTTTCTCTTCTTGCCAAATCTCATGACTCCTTTTCAAGGAGATGTCTTAAGGAGGACTTTCTTATCGACTTTATACTCTATTTCCTTTCAGTGTGCATTAGTATAGCTTTTCATTCTATCCTGAGCCGCTTTAAGCCTTTGCTTAACTAACTTGATCTTTCAACTGTTATCTGAATCAACTCTGGTCCCATTAGTTTCATTTCTCCTTCTTCATCCCAACATATAGGAGTTCTACATCACCTCCCATACAGTGCTTTATAAGGAGCCATCTGAATGCTTGAATGGTACGAATTATTGTAAACAAATTCGACCAATGGCAAATGCTTTTCCCAAGCTCCTTTGAAATCCAGTACACATGCCCTGAACATTCCTTCAAGAGTCCGAATGGTCCTGTCAAATTGACCATCTGTCTGGGGGTGAAAAGCATTGCTAAAAATCAACTTGGTTCCTAAACCCTCTTATAAATTTCCCCAAAATCTCGAAGTAAATCGAGGATCTCTGTCAGAAGCTATAGGGTCTGGAATTCCATGCAATCTCACAATCTCATCAACATACTTCTTTGCTAGCATATGCAAAGAATCAATCTATTTAATTGCCAAAAAATGGGCTGACTTTGTCAAACGATCAACAATAACCCATATGGCATCATACTTCCTACTAGTCTTAGGCAAACCCATAAGAAAATCCATAGTCACCCTTTGCCACTTCCACTCAGGAATGGACAATGGCCTTAACTTGCTTGAAGGTGCCTAATGTTTAGCCTTGACTTGCTGACACACTAGATACTTACTTGCATATTCTGCTATATCCCTTTTCATACCTTTCCACCAGAAATGCTCTTTCAAATCTCTATACATCCTGTTGCTACCTGGGTGCATGGCATAAGGTGCATTGTGTGCCTCATAAAATATCTCATCCTTCACCTCCTTAACATTCGGAATACAAAGTCTTCTTCCTACAACCATAAGTCCATCATCCCTTACTTTCACTTCAGATTTCTTGCTATTTTGGATTTCTTCTCGAAGCTTATTCAATTCTGCATCCTGTGCTTGTAACTCCCTAACCTTCTCTTTGAGTATCGATCTCACTCTGAAAGTAGCAACAATACAAACAGGTTCCTCTTGTTTCAAACTTATCCTATGCTTAACCATCTCTTCCAATAACGGTAGATAAACTATTTGTACATGGGCTATTGAGGATTTCCTACTCAAAGCATCCATCACTACATTACCTTCCCTGGATGATACTCAATCAGTAGGTTGTAATCCTTGAGTAACTCTAACCACCTTCTCTGTCTCAAATTCAACTCTTTCTGGATCAGCAGGTACTTGAGACTTTTATGATCAGAAAAAATCTTCGTTTGAACTCTATACAGATAATGTCTCCAAATTTTTAAGGCAAAGATCACTACTGCTAATGCCAGATCGTGAGTCAGGTAATTCAACTCATAAGGCTTTAGCTATCACGAGGCATATGCTATTACCTTATCTCTTTGCATCAATACACAACCTAAACCCTTTCTTGAAGCATCATTATACACTATATAACCCTCATCTCCAGTAGACAAAATCAAAACTGGTGCACTTGTTAATCTGTCCTTAAGCTCCTCGAAGATCTTTTGGCATTCATCACTCCAGATAAACTTCAGATTCTTCCTCAATAACCTAGTTAGTGGAGCAACAATCATGGAGAATCCTTCTACTAACCTTCTATAGTAACTTGTCAGACCTAGAAAACTCCTTACTTCTGTCACTGTCTTAGGTGCATGCCAATTCACCACTACTTCAACCTTCCTTGGATCAATATGTACCCCATCCTAAAAAATTACATGTCCAAGGAATACCACCTCATGGAGTCAAAATTCACATTTGCTGAATTTGGCATAAAGTTCCCTCTCCCTTAGTGTCTGCAATACTATCCTGAAATGTTTCTCATGTTCTTCTTCACTCTTAAAATAGACCAGAATGTTATCTATAAACACTATGACAAACTAATCCAGATTCTCCCTGAAGACCCTATTTATAAGATCCATAAACGTAGTTGGAGCATTGATCAATCTAGACGGCATGATTAGGAACTCGTAATGCCCATAACGAGTCCTAAAGGCTGTCTTGCTTACATCAGACTCCTTGATTCTGAGTTGATGATAACCTGACCTAAGATCAATTTTGGAGAAGACCCTTGCTCCTTGCAGCTGGTCGAACAGATCATCAATCCAAGGCACAGGATACTTGTTCTTAATAGTCACCTTGCTGAGTCTCCAGTAGTCAATACACATCCGCCACGTTCCATCCTTCTTTTTAACAAATAGAACCGGTGCTCCCCATGATGACGAACTCGGTCTTATATACCCCTTCTCAAACAGTTCTTCCAACTATTCCTTAAGCTCCTTCAGTTTAGCTGGACTCATTATATAGGGTGGTATAAAGATGGGTGCGGTTTTGGGAATCAAGTCGATGACAAACTCGATTTTCCTCACCGGTTGTAAACTAGGTAAGTCTTCTGGAAGCATGTCTAGAAATTATCTCACAATCAAAAAATCTTCTAACTTCCTTTCATTCACATCAATGTACACAACGTGTGCTAAGAAGACTTCACACTCTTTGCTCATCATCCTATCTGCTAAAAAAGCCGAAACAATCTTGGGTGATGGTGTCCTTCTATCTCCTTTAAAAGTCACCTTCTCACCATTACCAAGATCCAAACTTTGCCTCTTTAAGGCCACAATCTAACTTTGCACAATATTTCTCCATGACATCCATTCTTAGTATCACATCTAGACCTTTCAACTCCAACGGTAACAAATCCACTATCAGTTTAACACCCTCAATTAACAATTCACAATCCCTATACACTTGACTTATTATCACCTTTCTCCATAAAGGAGAACTAACAATCAAGGGACTATCCATGGGTATCAATTTAACATCATGCAAAATCAGGTTTGTAGAAACACATGAATGTGTGAAGCCAGAATCAATTTAAAAAATATAATGCTGAGTTAAATAACAGAGCTATACTCGTGACAACTTCAGGTGCGACTGTAGCTTCCTCTTTGATCATAGCAAATACCTTGGCTTATGCTTGACCCCTTGGCTTTCATGGAGGAATAGCCTTCCTCGCCGCTACAAAACTACCCACTTCAGTAACTGACCTAGTCTCCACTATTTCAGCCCTCCTCAGAGCTTGCAACTGTGACCCTTCTTGCCTTGGTATCTGGGGATAGTCCTTGATCATCTGTCCTTTCTCCCCACATCGAAAACAGGCTCTAAATAATTTCAAGCACTCACCCTTGTGAAATTTCCCACAATGTTCACATTGGAGGTTTGTGAATCTACTCCTCCCTGTCCTTCCAGTGCCTCCCACATTTGAGACTTGCCCTGAAACTGCCCTTGCTTGCTTGTTCTTGGAATGGCCACTACTTCCTACTTCGTTCTATATATGGTGACTCCTTGTACTCCTCTTAGGCATTAGAGTAGTCATTCCTTTCTTAGAAGACTACTCCTTGTTCTTCCTCTTCCTACTCACCTCATTCTTTATATTCTCTAGTTTTTCAAGCTGGAGTGCAACATCTACCAATTATTGGAAGTCATAGAAGTTGTGGATCAAAACTTTCTCTTGATCTTAAAATGAAGTCCTCCCTCAAATTTGCGGCACTTATCCTCCTCATTAGCAACAATGTTGGCCGCATATCATGACAACTGGGTGAACTTCAGTTCATAATCACTCATACTCATGTCCCTCTGTGTGAGATTCAAGAACTTCCTGGCCTTCTATTGGATATATACCCTTGAGAAGTACTTCCTCCTGAAAGTTTCCACAAAGTCTTTCCATTTCAGTACCGGTGGTATCACTTGACTGTGGGGCACTGGCTCCCATCAATGGAGCGCATCCCCTTTGTTGGCCCCCGAAGTTTTTATCTCTAGTTAAACGTGATTTAAAAGTATTTTGAGATTTTGATAGATTAAATTTTTGGAGTTAATTATTATGTCAAGGTTGGTAGGATTTTATTGCATAGATTGATGGAATTTAAGTGTTAATATTGTAAGAATGTATCAAGGGCAAAATTGGAAGATCACTTAAGGTTAGAGGGCTAAGGTATTACATGGAAGGGCATAGTGGACTTTGCTCATGCATTTAGAGTATAAGTTAGAAGAAGAAGTAATTGTTGTCTTGTTTGAGAAGTGAGTGTCGTGGAAGAGAGGAAGAAAAGAGAGAAAGCTAGGGTTTTTGGGATATCTTGAAGAGCTTGAAGGCTTTGAGGCTTCTAAAGCAAGTAAGTATAAGCATTAACCCTTCTTGATTGTTGGATTAAGCATATTTAGGGTTAGTTAGAAGGGAAAATAAAGTTAATATGTGTAGGAAGTTGTGGATGAGTGGTTTATGTTAATGTTTTATTGTTTGGTTAATGATCAAAAATAGATTGTGATGTATTTGTAAATGATATTGGGTTGAAATGAAGTTGTAAATGAAGTAGAAGAGATGATTTAGGGTTAGAATGGATTATATGTGAGAGATGGGAAGCATAAAGATGAATAATGTCGAAAAACATGTTCTCGGAACATGTTTCTGGACAAGTTCGCCATGGCGAACTTTTGGGTTTTGCCGCGGTGAACTCAACTTTCCAACACTGAATATGCTATGGTATTTTAGGCATAAATTTTTGTGTAGTTATCCAAATGAGATGATTTTTGATTTGGTATAAACTAGAGACATAGGACTAAAATTTTTCTGTTGAAATGGAGTTCTAAATCAATCTTTAAAGATTTCAATTTTTGAATGGAATTTGAACATAGAATGCTGTTTTAGAATAAGAACAATCCAAATATTTTTGGGGTATAACTTTTAGAGTGCTAAACCAAATTGAATGATTTTAGTGTCATTAGAAACTTAAGACAATGGGGAACATTTTTTTAGGAGAAAGTATTATCAAATTTCATCATTTAACTTATCTAAATGGTCATGGAAAATTGGACCCGAAGGTTGGGACTTTTGGAAAAGTTTGAGTTTTTAGGATTTATCTTAATGGTTATGCTACATATAAGTCCTCAAATTGTATTCCTATTGAATAGGAAATTTTTTCTTTGATAAAGGGAATCAAAGAAGGCAAGATGAGCAAGAGGAAGGACATCCTTAAGCCAATTTCTTAAGCAAGGAAATTCAAGGTAGGTTTCATGTTTATAATAGAATTAATGAACCATAAATGTTTCCTTTAAAAGCTAGAGAATAAAACAAATTTCTTCATAATTGTTGCATTATTGTTTTAAATGATTTGAGAAATTGTTATATGTTTGATATGTGAATTTGGTTAATGTAATGGGAGATATTTCATGTTCATGAACAAATGTGTTTTCGAAACATGCCTTTGTGACAAAATGTCAAGAAAAATCATGTTTTCGAAATGTGCCATTTAGGAAATCTGCTTTCAAGTCATGAAATATGTGTTATGTGGGTTTATGGTAATCCCTCAAGTAAAGGCTTCTCCCGCCTGCTCGCTAGTGATACGGAACTCCTTCATAGACTCCCTCAAGTTTATGACTACACAAGACCATTAAGTGGAAATGTGTAATGTGTCATGTTTATGGATCTACCCAAACTACTTTGATGTGCTTATGTGCTTATGATAAGTCGAAAAGTTGATGCATACATGATTTGCATTGTTGAGAGTTTTGAGAAATAAGTGTTTTGTAATTTTAAATGTGGAATGTCTATGTTTATGAAAATGTTCAATGGAAATGAGCTTTATAAATGGTTTTGCTTTTATCAGTTATAAACTTGTTACCCACGAGCTTTTAAGCTTACCCCCCTCCGTCCCATCTTCAGGTGAAGAAAGTGTGATCGAGCGATCAAGAGTTAAGGCATCGCCGAGTTCTACATGTTTTGTATTTTAAGCTAAATTTTGTAATCATGAGGCTTTAGTCGCATTTCAAGGATTATTAGTTCAAGTATCTTATGTATTTTGAGATTTTGAGACATTGATATATTGTGGTTTGAAATGTCATTAC
>JANIHY010143525.1:0-10571 GCA_027479065.1 Erythroxylum brevipes
TCTTTGGCATTTAAATAGAATCAATTATTCCATTCTCTGTGGATCGACCCCATTTACCACTGTGCGCAATTTATTTTTGTTTGGTGTTTGGGATTTATTTTTGGTGGATTCGACACCCATCATGTGACATGTGTTAGTAGAAATTATGATGACTGATTAGGGATAGATTGAATGTGGTATTGGTGATGAAATTGTGTTGGAAAATGATGAATGAAAGTGGTATCTTCTATTCTATTTTCGGATTCATGACAATAGTTATTTATGGGCTATTATATGGATGATTTAAGTTGAGATTTGAAGTATAATTGATGATGAATTCATGCTAAAGATAGGTATTATTGAAGGGTTTTCAAATATGGAAAAGTTAAATTGCATGTATGATGGTATAAAATGAATGGTAATGAAACAAATGAGCAGATTTTTGTGTGATTTAATGTAACCAGTAGAGAAACTAGACTAGTATGAAATGAATTAGCTTTAAAGGACATGAATTCTAGAAAAATTCAAGTGGTAGTGATGTCTCTAAGTATATGAAATTTGTGTAGAATTGAGGTAAGAAAGACAGTGCACGATTGTGGCTTTTTTACTTGCTTTCTGTGGCATGGTCTCTTACGATCGTGAGCCTAGTTCTAGAATGTTAATTTTAGCCTTGAGTACATATTGAACCAACTGAGAAAAAGTCACTCTAAATTGGTGTATTTGGACTTGATTAAGGTTTGGAATGAACCTAGATAGTTGTTTGATTAATTGGTTAAGAGTTTGATAAGTTTAGGTTGTAAATTGATGTCATAACTTAAAGAATGTACTGTTTTGATGCCAATGTATCTAAATCTGGAAATTATGATGTTATAAAGGAATAAAGACATTCTTATAAATGCAAACATGATCCTAAGGATACAAGAAATGTGTATTAGGCATGAATGAATAAGCATTGAAGAACATGAGGTAATTATGAGTGAGAATTGGGTATTTGCATGAATATATATTGCTAGAAAAGTTTGGTGAATGTATGATTGATGAGTTTGGAGTAAATCAAGCTTAATTAAGGTATAAACTTAATTGCAAACTAGTTGTATACAAGCTAAAATGTTTGAATGGTCAAGATATTTGTATAAGAATACATACCCGAAAAGTCAATTGAGCATGCATTGAAACATGACATATATACATGTGTATGATTGTATATTCATATGATTAAGCAAATTAGTGATTTGTGAACTATGTGTATATTGCATGACGATAGATGCGCAAGGTGATCGTCAACATCTAGACATTGCCGGAACATTAAGGCAATAACTTTTCTGGAGCATACTGTGAGATCACTTAGATGTGTAAATTCATTTATATGCGCTTCTGTATGAATTGTATGTATAATATGGAACATATATACAACTGATTGATAAATATCGGACTTAGATATGAGGAGTTTGATATAGGTGGCATGAGTACACAAAAATGAAAGGAAATGAAAACATAAAATATGAAATGATGCATCTCATCACATTGAAATGTATGATCAGGTAAAGGAGTTATGACAAGAGTGACCGATGTTAGGAAAGGAGCTCTGACCTTAGGATATGAAAAAGAGCCTTAGGCTCAGATAACATGGACCTCGGTATCCACAATAGATGCAGACAAGAAATGATCTCGGTATTCACAATGGATACGAGACAGTAAATTAGGTTGATAGGCACTTGGTCATAACAAAGCAAAGTGAGAATGGAAACACATGTTCATTTGCATATACATACCTACATGTATCAAATGATTGAATTGAAATAAATTATTGAATTGTTTAAAATAGTGAATCATAGTTGAAGTTAATGGAGGATGTGTTGTGATATGCAATGCTAGCTTACATGATATGCTTGTGGAAGTATGATAAACTTTGATATACTTGTTTTTGTTATCTGTATTGAGTGAATACATTGATGATGGTTCACTCACTGAGTTCACAAACTTATCAAAATTGCAACATTGTTTTTGAGGTTCAAAGGAGTTCTAGCTACTAAGGTGATATAGTAGAAGTCTAATACTTTCATTTTTGAATACGAGAATGGCTCAAAGGTCTTATTAGCTGAATCTAAGGAGCCTAGTTAGAGTCTTATGTATTAGCATCCCATTTCATGTTATATATTTTGTACTAAGATTGAACTCAAAAAAATTTGTGTAATGTATATGTGGATTCTAAATTGTAATGACACATGTGACTTTTATGTTTGTGAATGAAATGGGAATAAATGAACATTTAAAATGCTTAAGATATTTTTGATGCCTTTAATGAGTTAGTTTGATTATCCTAATATACCATTTTCATATAGTATATTCTCGAATATCCTTTGGTATGTTCAGGCTTGTGCTCTATGGGAGTGGTATGTTACATATTGAACCTTTTAAATGGCACGAGAGCAGTATAGAACTAAAAAAGAAGAAAAGTTTGTACTACTAGAGAATATAATTTTATTCATTCACTTGCTCCTTATATAGAGCTAAAACATAATAGAAACACAATATTTTTGGTTGATTAGAAGTCATGTTTAACAGACTCTTATAACTAACATTATCAAGCCATGATAAATAGAACCAAAAAATCTAGAAAAGAGACTCGTAAAGGCTTGTTCTATTGATCATTTCTCTAGCATGCCAAGTAACCTAGATAACTTGCAACATTTCTCCTCCTTGCCTTAGTAGTTGTAGAGACCTAGTTAGTCTTCTAGAGCTTCAAATCTAGTTTTCGGTAAAGTCTTGGTTAAGACATCTACAACTTAATCCTAGGTTTAGTAATAAAGTAATTTGAGGTCACCATCTCTTTTAGCTTCTCTTAAATGATACAATTTGATCTTGAAATGCTTTGTCTTACCATAAAAAAACTGGATCACTTATTGTAGCTTGGTTATCCATATGAGTTTGAGTTGGCTCATTTTGATCCATGTATAAATGTATAAGTAGTTTTTTAAACCAGATTGCTTGATTGACTACAACATTTGTTGCCACATATTCAACTTCTGTTGTGTTTTGGGCTATCACATCTTGCTTCTTTGAGCACCAAGAAAAATCACTGAGCCAAAGATGAAACAAAAAATTGTTGTGCTTTTCATGTCATCAGCAAAACCTGCCCAATCACTATCAGAATAACCATGAAATATGAAATTCTTACAGTAAAAGTACTTGATTCCATTCCATAGCTTGTTGCCCCCTTGATATATCTTATAATCCTTTTGGTATCTTATAAATGCACTTCACTTGCACAATGCATGAACATGAAAGCAACATTATTGAAAACATTATATTTAGTCTGGAGGCTTTAAGATACATTAAACATCCGATTAGGCTCCTATAAATGCCTTTATCAACCTTTTTTTGCTCCATCTTCTTTGCTGAATTTTTCCTTTTGATTCATTAGTGTGTTGGTGCTCTTGCATTCTTCCATGTGAAACTTCTTCAAAATTTCCTTTGCGTACTTCTTTTGGCTCATGAAAATTCCATCATGATCCTGCTTCACTTCCATACCCAAAAAATAGGGCATTAAGCTAAGGTATGTCATTTCGAATACTTTGAACATTTCTGCTTTGAACTCATTTATAAGTTATTCACTGCTTCATATTACAAGAAGATCAGTAACATTAATAGAAACTATGATTAAGTTAGTATCTATTTTCTTGACATATAATGTAGCTTCAATGGGACTTTTGACAAAGCCGAGACTTTGAAGCTGTTCATCAATCCGATTGTACCAGACCCTTTGAGCCTGTTTAAGACCACATAGAGCCTTTTTTAACAAGTAGACCTTCTCCTGCTAGCCCTTAACTTGAAAATCTTCTGTCTATTGTACATATATCTCCTCTTGAAGATTAAAAACATATATTTTACATCCAATTTATAGTTCCTCCATCCCTTTTCCGCTACCAACGTAAGCAACATTCTAATTGTATCCAAACGAGCTACTAGAGCAAATGTTTCAGAGAAGTCCCCACCAACAAATTGAGCATAGCCTTTCATAACTAACCTAGCTTTATATTTGTTTACAAAACCATTTGAATTAAGCTTGGTTCTATAAACCCATTTGACTCTGATGACTTATTTGTGTTGAGGCTTGTCCACCAGCTCCCAAATGTCATTCTTTTCAATCATTCTAAACTCCTCCTTCATTGCCTCAATCCACTTTTTATCCTTCTTAACCTCATCAAAATATGCAGGTTCAAAAACAACAACATTGCTTCTTTCATAATTATTAGACAAAGCCTTATACTTCTAACTAGAACATTATCTATATTATCATCAAAATGTTGTGGTATTTCTTGCAATTGCTACTTTGTTAACATATCCCAATTCTGTTGTTTATACTCCATGAATTTGACATCTCATCTGACAAGTATTTTTCCATTTTGGGGTTGGAAAATTTTGTAAGCCTTTGATACGTTGTGACATGTTTTCTGAATGGGGATAACTATCTTAAATGGAGGAGGGCTATGCAAAATGCCCTCCATGCCAAAAACAAAACACCATTCGTAGATGACACATTTAGCAAACCTGATCCAACATCCCTTCAATATTCTTCTTAGATGAAATGCAATTCCATAGTGATATCATGGATTTTCAATGCCATCTCACGCAACCTTCATGATAGCGTGGGTTATGCAAAGATGGCATAAGAACTATGGCTAGATCTTGAAGAGCATTTCTTACATGGGAACACGGCAAGGGTCCACCAACTAAAAAAGGACATATATTTGCTCTAATGGGATAACAAATCTGTTATATCATACTTCACCAAACTCGAAGCCTTGTGGGATGAACTTTAGATGTTTGAAAAAGTCCTAAGATGTAGCTATGGTGTAGGAAAGGAGTTTGTTACTGCAAGGGAGCAAGAAAAAGTCCATCACTTTCTTCTCGGACTCAATGATGAGTTCAAAATGGTATGCTCGTAGATTTTAAATTATGAAATTCTTCCATCCCTTATTAGGGTCTATGCGATGGTAATCCATGAAGAGAAACAACATGGAATAATTAGAGCATGAGTCCTAATAGTGGAAGCAACATCTCTTGCCACCAAGGTTGATCCTAATAGTGTCAAGGGCCTTAATCGAATTCAAAAACGGTGTGATCATTGCAATAACACACGACATACAAAGGTTAAATGCTTTCAATTAATTGGTTATCCTCCCTATTGGAAGCAAAAACATAAAACTGATCAAAACAATAGCAGGTTCACCTCGGGAAATCGAAATCTATCTATTAACGTGAACCATGACAATTCTTCCATTTCAAAGCCTAGTCCTTCCTTCGCCATGTTGCTGCTATTTCGACCAACAACAATGGTTCTTCACTGATCTCAAGCCTTTCTATGAGTCAATACGCTCAATTGATGCAAATTCTAGATGTCAATTCATTAATCTCGGCTAATTATACTGGTAAGCAATATTCCGATTCTAATATATGGATAATAGATAGCAGTGCATCTGATCATATGGTTGAATCAAAAGCCTTGTTGGATAATGCAAAACATGTTCCACATCATACCACTGTCAGCATACCAAATGGTAATATCCTACCTATTACTCATATTGGTCAAATTAATTTATCATCTAATATTCAACTTTCCAATGTCCTATACGTACTATATTTTAAATGTAACTTGTTTTCTGTAGGAAAACTCACTAAAGACCTTGATTGTGCAGTTATTTTTATTGTTGATTTTTGTATTTCAGGACCTCAACATGAGGAAGTTGATTCGCTTGGGTAAATTACAAGAAGGTGTTTACAAGTGCATCGTTCATAAGCACACTGCTACTTTTTCCTCCTTTTGTACTTCAAGCACCAATCTTTAGCATCAATGCCTAGGACATGCATCATTACCTAGGATTAAGCAAATTTCTAGTATTAATATTGGTGTTTCATCTCAATTTGTTTGTGCTATTTGTCATAGGTCCAAACAAGTGATATTTTTCATAGGTCCAAACAATCTCATATGCCTTTTCCTTCTAGCATTAATAAAAGTACACGATGTTTTTCTCTCATACATTGTGACATTTGGGGACCATATGCAATACCTTCTTTAAATGATTCATATTATTTTCTTACTATTGTTGATGATTTTCTTATTGTAATTGGGTGTATCTTATGCGTTATAAGTCTGAGACATATAAATACTTGCTCTTATTTTGACGAACGGTTAAAACTCAATTTTCTATAGACGTTCAAAAAATATGTAGCAATAATTGCGGTGAATTCACTCCTCATACTCTTAAATATTTCTGTTTTACTAATGGCATCGAGTTACAAACTTCTCACACACCCCAACATAATGAAGTTGTAGAGTGTAAACATAGACATGTCCTCGATGTAGCTCGTGCCTTACGTTTTCAAGCCAATCTACCTCTTCGTTTTTTGGGAGAATGTGTCCTTACAGCAGCTAACTTGATTAATCTCACTCCAACAATGTTGTTATGTAGTAAAGCTCCATATGGAATCTTCGTATTTTCGGTTCACTATGTTATGCTCATAACCATGATTCACCTCGTGATAAGTTTGCCTCTCGCGCATCTCGTTCTGTTTTCATTGGATATCCTAATGGTAACAAGCTTACAAACTTTACAATCTAGACATAAATCAAATTTTAATTTCTCTTGATATCATATTCCATGAGCATATGTTTCCTTTTACTACTATATCTGCATCCTCATCACCTAAAATGGGGCTGCCATTACCTTTATATGAACAAGACATTGGTATTGAGATTCACAATTAGCTAACACCTAAATTTTCTACCAACCCCACCCCCATTGAAAACGAAAATCCTACTATCTCTATCATTGAACCTGCTCTTCCAACTAGAACCAAAAGACAACGACAAGTATTAACCAAATTACAAGGATTTTCTTATGATATTCCAGCCTCTTTAGATCTAACTCCTTCTGCCAATTCTGGTATTGTTCATCCCCTTTCTTCTATAATTTCTTATGCACACTTTTCTCCATCACATCATGCTTTTTTAGTGACCATATCCTCCACAAATGAGCCAATACATTTTTCACAAGCTTCTAAAGATCCTTGCTGGCACGAAAATTACAGCCCTTGAAGCGAACCAAACCTAGACTCTTGAACATCTCCCTCTAGGAAAATAAACAATTGTTTCAAAGTGGGTATACAAAATTAAATACAAATTAGATGGCACCATTAAGCATTTTAAAGCACAATTGGTTGCCAAAGGATTCACTCAAATCGAAGGGGTGGATTACCATGAAACTTTTGCTCCGGTCGCCAAACTTACCACCGCTCGTTGCTTATTAGCTCTTGTTGCTATTCGCAATTAGGATTTACACCAACTTGATGTTAACAACGCTTTCCTTCATGGTGATCTTCATGAAGAAATATACACGAAGGTGCCATAAGGTTTTCGTCGCCCCTATGATTAACGTGTATGTAGGCTACAAAAATCTCTCTATGGTCTCAAACAGGCCTAACGACAATGGTTCGTCAAATTCAAATCCTTCTTAACTAACATTGGATTTACATAGTCCAAGGCCGATCACTCCTTATTCATGTCACACATCAATGGACATTTCATAGTCATTCTCATCTATGTGCATGATATTATTATTACTAGCAATAATGATAGTGGTATTACTATGCTCAAATCCAAGCTTGATAATTAATTCCACATCAAAGACCTTGGATCTTTGAAGTACTTCCTTAGCCTTGAAGTGGCTTGATCTTCCGCAGGTATTGTTATTTCCTAATGTAAATATGCTTTAGACATTTTACAAGAAACATGATTACACACTGCCAAATCTACTGCCTCTCCAATGGAGCAAAAACACCAATTGTTAGCTTACATGGGCTATCTGTTGGACAATCCTTCACAATATCGTCAGCTCATTGTGTAACATCCCGTTACTCATGTTAAGACAAGAATAGTGAATATGAGAAATTACTAAGAATGTAGAAAGTGCACTTTATGCTTATGCAAAATATGACATACATATACACGATAATATTGATTTTTGCACATTAATATGATTGTACATGCATTCATGACATTTTTCCAGGTAAAATTGATCTAAAAATGGGAATTATGGATTTTATTGTTTTGAAAAATTAAATTGGATTGTATTAAAGTTGATTTGGCAATTTTGGAAATATTTCCGGTATTTTAAAATTTTGGAGTATTTTTGGACTAGGAAATATGTTAAAATATGGACCAATTATAGTGAGAAACATGGGCTGATCATTTAGTGACAAATGGCCTACATGCAAAGGTGACATGTGGCAGTGAATTAAGAGCACACATTGTCTTGTTTTTAATATGGAAAAATTATGTAGCTTGTTTTTCACTTGGTTTGTTCTTCACTAAAAGCATGCATCACTAGACTTTTCTTTGTTCTTTTCATCCATCGCTGAAACTGTCTATTATGCATGTTTGTGTTTTTGGCATCTGACTCTCAACTGTTGGAGCACTAGTTGAAGATGATTATAAGCTTGCGTTGATGTTTGTTTTATTGAGAGGATTAGAAAATCTGAAATTGTTGAGCTGGAATTTTACTGAATCAAGTAAGTTTTTTGTGAATAACATTTGATGACGTTTTAATGTTTTCTACATGGGTTCATGCATGAGTGTTATGGGAAGAAATAAATTCAATAGTGAGAATGAAGAAGTACAGAAAGATAGACAATACGCAGAAAAATAGAAATATGCATGAATGAGAATTAGAATTTTGATATTGGATATGAACCTTGGATTTTTAATTTGTTTTGTGTTGTTGAGCTAAAATGAAGTTAGGTTGGAGTGTCATTTGTGTAAATTGAAGAAGCTTGAAGTGAGAATAAAAAAAAACTGGAAAAATTACAGTAGAGAGAGGAAGTGTATATGAAGTTTCAAATTTTTGATGTTTGAATTGTAAATTTGAATATGACTTGTTTAAAGATTGTACTGGATATAGAAATGCAAAATAGATGATTTAGAAGTGAGGAAATCTGGAAAAAAATGAAAGGAGAAGAAGAAGAGATATTTGGTGAGGAAGAAGAAAGAAACCACGAGAAGAAGAGATACTCAGTGAAGAAGAAGAGAGAAAGCATGATTGTGATTTCTCTTAAGAAGCAGCAAAGTCGTTATCATGCTTCTACATGATCGCAACTTTGCAGGCACGATCGCGACTTTCAACGTTTTTTCGAAGAGAGTTTATTTTTTAACATCCTTTGATTTTTTTTTATAACTTCTTCAACCGATGTCCAAATGACTTCATTCTTGAACCAATAGACTTGTAGCACATTGATCTACTTCTCTACCAAAAATTATAGCAATCTGAAATCATTTAGGAGAGATTGAATCATAAAATTGGGACTAGATTTGTATGGGTGTGCATGGCCGTGCATTGAGGGTGCACAATCGTGAGTTTTTTTTGAGTGACACGCATAGACCTGAGTGATGGTTGCATGCCCATGACTTAATTATTTGGAGGGCACGGCCGTGACTTAATATTGGTTGATTTTAAGATGAAAATGTTGAGGAGTACTGGAATATGATAACTAATATGATTTTATTGAACATACTTCGGTGTTTTGACTATCTTTTGATCAGTAGGTATCTAAATGGAATGATTATTGATTTAAATTGAACTAGAGATATAAGGCTACAAATTGTTTGAAGAGATCAAATTTTAATTCTATCTTTAGGAAGTACATAATTTGATTTGAAATTAAATACAGAGTACAGTTACAATTCAAAGAACAGTCCAAAGTAAATTGAGTATAACTTTTGGAATACTGAATCAAATTGTATGATCATCGTGTCATGAGAAACTTAAGACATTGGAGAACAACTTTCTAGCAGGAAGTGTTGCCTAATTGTGTCAATTACCTTATCAAAATGATCATGCAAAGTTAACCCGAAAGCATGTTATTAGAAAAATCTGAAATGATCAATTGGGTTATGAAATTAGTTTCACATCGTTTTATTATGGTCCAAACCCTAAGTATAAATTATAAATATGATATTTTTGATATATGAATCATATGTGATAAGAATCACAATAAGATACCCGGGATTGTCATTGAGTATACATTGTACATATTTTCTATACATAGATGTTCATAAAGGAATACTTATACATTTGTGCAAAAGTGTGATATATGTAAATGTGTTTTGTATGATATAGAGAAGCACATTAGATGCCAATTAGATATTGCCGGACCATCTAGGCAATAGCATATTGGAGCGTAGTGTCAGTCAACCTATATGTTAAATGAAGTGATGTAACTTATGTGAAAATATGATGTGGTATATTATGTGACTGAGTGAGCCATCAAGCATAGTCACTCACTGAGTTTGCAAAAACTCACCCAAATTTTGCAATATTTTTCATGTTCAGAAGAATTATTCAGTTAGGCTAAGTGGAGTATAGCCATTGAGATCAGATATGGATTAAGGGTCGGGATCAGTGATGGGTGTCGAATCTACCAAAAATAAATCCCAAACACCAAACGAAAATAAATTGCGCACAGTGTTAAATGGGGTCGATCCACAGAGAATGGAATAATTGATTCTATTTAAATGCCAAAGAACGAATGAAAAT
>JANIHY010143687.1:0-10554 GCA_027479065.1 Erythroxylum brevipes
GGGAAAAAGAAGAAGAAAAAGGGCACATTGATGGTGGAGAGGGAAGGGACGGTGGCTCCAGGGAGAGGGACATTCATTGAACAATTCAAATGCATGCTACCTTAAAACATACTGTCACTATAATCGCAAACAAATGCTGACATTAATCGCAAGCAAATTACCTACCTCAACCAACACTCCCACTGTAGACGACAGAAGCACGTCAGCTGCTGAAGAGTGGCTCCAACGATCCCAAGGGTGACAGAAGATGATGGCTCCAGGGAGAGGGAAGGGATGGTACGGTGGCTCGATGGGAATCCTAACTTCCTCATAATATGATGGCTCCAGGGAGAGGGAAGGGACGATGGAAGGGACAGTGGCTCCAGGGAGAGGGACGGGAGAGTGCGATGAATGTTGATTTTTGTCAATTTACGCAGAAATTAAGCTAATGTTATAAACTGCGTGGCAGAGATTAATGTTATAAACCGTGCAGGGAAAGCTAATTTTCAGGCCTTCCCCGACGTCTAACTCTCCAAGACGTCGTAGATAGTATTTTTCCACGTCCTATTACTAAAACGATGCAAAAAATATGGCAATTTAACGACGTCCTTATTCAACGTCGCCGTATTTTCCCACCTTTCCTATCATCTAAAAAGACGTCGCGAAAGCCTCCTACATTTCGCGACGTCTTATACAAAGACGACACGAAATGTGTATTTTTGTTGTAGTGTGGGTCATACATAGATATAATATAAAAGTCATAAAACCTCTACTTAATTAAAGAAACCAAATGTACGAATTATGGCGATAAGTCATCTAAATGTGAGTATTATCTTCCATGTATCACAATGCATCTAATTTCTTATGCCACTTTCACTAAATGAATAAACCTCTATGTTTATTCTAGGTCCACAATAGTTGTAATTCTCAAAATAAAAATACGTACACCAAAATGAGAAAAGCAACTAATTAATAAGAGTTTCGTGAAAGTACATACATAAATTACATAATGGAACCAAGTCATATTCTAGCAACATGATCCTTATAAAACTCTTTGGTGGCATGCCTTTTGTTAAAGGATTGGCGATCATTAATTCAATGCGAGTGTGTTAAATAATCACGTTATTCTCTTTGACACATTCCCTAATGGCCAAGTACTTAAGTCGATATGTTTATTTCGATTACTACTCTTGTTGTTTTTGGCTAAGAAAACTGTTGTTTAATTGTCACAGTACATTCATAATGGCTTAGAAATAGAATCCACATTTTAAAGCCCAAATGTAAAACTCTTCTACCATACAACATGGATGTAACCTAAAAATAAGAAACAAACTCAGCCTCTATAGTAGAAGTAGTAGTCAAAGTCAGCTTTGAACTCCTCCAGGATATGGTTCTACTGACAAACATAAATACATATGCAGATGTTGACTTTCGTGAATCAACACAACCAACAAATTCTGAATCTGAGTAGCCAACTACTTCGAGATTATCAATTCGTCTATACATAAGCATGTAATTTTTAGTCCCTTGAAGGTACCTCATCACCTTTTTGGCAGCTCTCCAGTGATCTATACCTGGGTTACTCTAATATCTTCCTAATATTCCAACAACAAATATAATGTCAAGTTTTGTACAAACCTAAGCATATATTAGGCTCCCTACTGCAGAAGCAACTGAAATATTTTTCATTTGTTCCCTTTCAACCTTATTTTTTGGGCACTAGTTCAAATTGAACTTATCATCCTTCACAATAGGTGCTATACTTGGTAAACAATCTTTCATCCGAAATCTTTCTAAAACGTTAGTGATATAGGTTTCTTAGGACAGACCTAAGATATATTGAGATCTGTCCCTATGGATCTCAATGCCAATGACATAAGATTTCTTATTTATATCCTCCATATTAAAATTCTTAGAAAGTAATTATTTCACCTGATATAGTAAACCTTTTTCATTTGTGGCGAGTAAAATATCATCCACATATACAATAAGGAAACAAATTTTAGTCCCACTAACTTTCGGATATATGCATTTATCCATAATATTTTCTACAAAATCATATCGAGAGATGATACCATGGAATTTCAAATACCATTGATGGGAGGCTTGTTTCAATCCATATATGGATTTCTTAAGCTTACACACCAAATGCTTATCATCACTAGAGGAGAATCCTTCCGGTTGTTTCATATGAACTTCTTCCCCTAGGTCTCCATTTAGGAATGTTGTTTTCATATCTATTTGACGCAGTTTCAGATCAAAATAGGCAACCAATGCCATAATTACTCGTAAGGAATCCTTTTAGATACAAGATAAAGGGTCTATGTGTAATCGATTTCTTCTTATTGATTAAATCCTTTGGCAACAAGTCCAGCTTTATGTCTTTCAACGTTGCCTAATGAGTCCTTTTTTGTCTTAAAGACCCATTTAAATCTAATGGCCTTTGCACCATTAGGCAAATTGACAAGATCCCAAACTTTGTTAGATGCCATAGAATTCATCTCATCTACCATAGCATTGTATCACAATTGAGATTCATTGCAACTTATGGCTTGTAAAAATGTTTCAGGGTCATTTTCGGCTCTAATGTTATAGTCAACTTCTTGTAAATACACAATGTAATCATTAGGTATTGATGATTTCCTTTCTCTAGTTGATTTTCTTAATATTATATTAGTGCCCTCTTGTGGAGGAGTTTGTACAACTTGTTGCTCAACAACTTGTGGTGATTACTAAACAATCGGATCCACTAGATTGTCATCAGCAGCTTGTGGAACTTTAATGAATGGTTGTTCACCGTCCATTTGACTTTGAGGGATGCTATAAATGACAATCAATCTATTACTTGAAGTAAGAGTTTGTATTTCACAATGATCCTTCTCAAGAACTAAGTCCCGAAATTGATCACTCCCATTAATCAAGTAATTCTCAAGAAACTTTCCATTTCTCGATTCCACACAATAAAATTTGTACCGTTTGGACCTTTCAGCATATCCAACGAAATACCCACTTATAGTCCTTGGATTTTGTTTCTTTTCTTGTGGATTCTAAACTCTTACTTTAGAAGAGCATCCCTAAACGCGTATATGTCACAAACTCAGTTTCTAGCCTTTCCATAACTTAAATAGTGTTTTAAATAGTGTTGGAAATCGATTTAATATATACACTGTCGTTTTATAAGCTTCAGTCCACAAGGATTTAGGAAGTTCAGAGCTATTAAGCATACTCCACACCATGTCTAATAATGTTCGTTTTTTCTTTTTGCTACATCATTTTGGTTTGGGGATCCAAGCATAATGTATTGAGCTATTATCCCATGCTCTTGAAAAAACTTCGCAAATGGACCAGGTGTTTGACCACCCTAAGTGTATCTACCATAAAATTCTCTATCTTTATCTGATCTCACAATCTTTATTTGCTTACCACATTATTTCTCTACTCTCATTTTAAATACCTTAAAGGCATTTAATGCTTCGTTCTTGTTATAAAGCAAATAGAGATTCATATATCGCGAGTAATCATTTATAAAAGAGATGAAGTATTTATGACCATACAAGTCTATTTCTGGACTACAAATGTCTGTATATATTATCTTTAATATGTCTGATCTCCTCTTAGCACCTTTTTTCATGTTGGTTTGCTTTCCCTTTATGCAATCCACAACCATCAAAATTAGTAAAATTTGGAGTATTAAGTACTCCATCATTCACTAGGTTTTCTTAATTATTTCAAGGGAAATATGTCCCAATCTTTGGTGGCACAACATAGAAAATTGTTCATTCATAACACATCTTTTAATACCAGCATTACTATGAACATGCATTGTATTGTGAAAAACATTTTCTTACAAATTAATTCAGAAAAGACAATCAATCATTATACCGTTCCTAACAAGATTAGATTCATGATATAAACCAAATGATGTATTTGAAAAGTTAAAGGAATATTCCATAGGTACAAGTCTTGAAAATGAAATCAAATTTCTTGAGAAATTTAAAATATAAAATGTGTTTTCCAAATTCAAAACAAAACCAGAATTTAAAACTAATTTGCGTGTCCTAACAGCTTCCACATGTGAACGTATCTTGTTGCCTAAATAGATGCATTGTTCACTACTCAATAGCTTCCTGTGGTTTAGAAAACCCTGTAAGATATTGGAAATATGGATTTGAGAATCAGAATCAATCCACCAAGTGTTATGGAAAACATCAACCATATTAGATTTATAACAAACAAGTGAGATTGAAACACCTTTCTTTATAAGCTAAGCCTTAAATTTGGCACAATCCTTCTTTATGTACCATTTCTTTGTACAGAAGCGATACTTGACATTGAAATCCTTTTTTTTTTATCTCAATATGGATCAGTATTTTACCCTATCCTTTTTGTTTGACTTGCCTTCTATTCCTTCCTTCTGTTGCCATATTTGTACTTTCACTCAATTCCATTTTTAACCTCCATTCCTCTTGAACACACATGATAAGAAGTTTATTGATCAGAAGTTTATCCTTATGTGTGTTATAAGAGATTTTAAAAGGTCCATACTGTGGTGAAAGAGAATTAAGTATGTAATGCACAAAGAAAAGCTCGAACATTTTAACCTTAAGAGACCTCAGTTGAGCCGTAATGTCCCTCATTCGCATGATGTACTCACGCATACCTCTAACACTTGTGAGCTTCATTGATGATAACTTAGTCATTAAGCTACATCAATGTAGAAAAAAGTTTTTTGCTTTGATACCAACCGTTAGACATGATAATAATCTCTAAACATATCTATTATATAAAAAAAAGAAAATGCAGAATGCTATTACATACCTCCTGCCATTGATGTTAAGAGATTTTGTACAAATATGAGAGAGCTCTTCTAAGCTTTTAGCAAATGCAAGAGATAGTGTATGCAGATTAATGCTAAGCCTAGGGACCCAATCACCTTATATTCCTTGTTGTCTTCCATCAAAATAACAAAAGGACATGACGGTTTGTAGTGGAAAGACATGAGGTTTCAAAATGAACAGACACCACCCATTATAAAGGAAACCAACGACTAACACTAAGAAGACGTGATATAAGTGAACAGATTAACTCTTGAAATCCAGATGGATTCTGCAGAAAAGTTAAAGAACGTAGAATTTATGAATATTGAAGATGCTGGAGCCAACGCTGATCATAATACACCCGATGACCAAGGCGTCATTTCTGCTCATACGGTTGGCCAAGGTGTGTACATACCTCATGTTTAATGTTTGACTCTTTTGTGCAACTATCAAACATACAAATCCAAGCACAATCGCCAGATTTGACTGTATGGTCTATATAGTTCTACTTCTACTCTAGGAAAGATATAGCAGTGTTAACATTCGTACTTCTCTCGGAAGCCTCTTATTCTGTTGATGTTTTTATGATTCACTATTGAGAGGACCAGAACTTAAGTCATTGGCGATTGCAGATTCATGGCAACAAATGGGATTCTTGCTGGTGACAGGCTTCAACTCTGGGTACTTATTGAGTTATTCAAGTTTGATAATGGCTCCTACAGGTTGGACATGGAGCATTATACTCCTATTTGTCATCGGCTTCTATTGTGCCTATGGTAACTGGCTCTTAGCTGAGTTTCATTTCATTGGAGGCAAGAGGTTCATCAGATACAGAGACCTTATGGGATTTGTTTTCGGTGAGTAAATATCTGTCTTTTTATCTCATGTCATCCATATAACGAATATACAGATATTGTGATTGAATTCTTGTTCTATCTTTGTGAAGGCAAATACTTCTATTACCTCACATATATCAGTCAATTTACGTCGTTCTGTCTCGCGAACATGGGTTTCATACTCCTGGGAGGAAGAGCTCTGAAGGTATATTGGACGTACTATGGTAGAATTATTTTCATACATGCGTCGCTTCTGGGTGTCTCATAATGGTTGTACAATGAATACTTTTTCCTTTTATGCCCCATACAGGAAATGCACTTTGTTTTCAGTGATTCTCCATGGAGGCTTCAATATTTCATCATCTTCGCGGGACTAGCCTATTTCTTATTTGCATTTCTGATCCCAACAATGTCTGCCATGAGGACCTGGTTGGTGGTATCTGCTATTATGACTTTTTCTTACATCATTCTTCTCATGGTTATGGCGGTCGAAGATGGTATGTAGTTGTCCTATTATTCCAATTTCCATGGCGCACACTTGCAAGTAGTTTGAACCCTACACTTGTTGGTATTTGCTTTACATAGCTCACTTGTCTGTTGCTCTCTCAATGACCAGGACTGTCCAACAAAAGCAGGAGCTACGATGTTGGTGGAAGCCAAGTGAGCAAGGTGTTCAATGCTTTTGCTGCAATTTCTGTCGTCAACGGTGCCAACTCCGGAGGGTTTCTACCAGAACTGCAGGTAAAGCAATAACCGAACACGTGAAAATGTATTTTTATGTTTAGTCTAAATGTGAAATGTCTTTTCGCAAATGCAGTCAACTTTACGACAACCGGCAATAAAGAATATGAGAAAAGCTTTATTAGCGCAGTTTACACTGGGGTTGTTCTTCTATTATGGCGTGACTGTGATTGGATACTGGGCTTATGGTTCATCCGTTTCATGGTACCTCCCACAACAGATTTCAGGTCCCAAGTGGGTGAAGATTCTAATAAATGCTCTAGTATTTCTACAATCGGTAGTCTCTCAAATGGTATGATCTTCGTATTTCTCGTTTGTTTAATTTCATAGCTAGTCTAGTAACAAGTTTAAATTAATATGCTATTAGTAATCATAATTGACACCATTTCCTCCGTTACTAAAAACTGAATCATTACATTAAGGGGAGTCCCTGACACCATGAATTATTATTTTAAACTGAGACTTTCGACTTATAATCTCTTGAAAATCAACCACTAGATATGTTTAAATTTGTTTTCCGACTCTAAAAAGCAAATCTTAAAGAATACCGAAGATACACAAACTTTGTAAAATTATGGTTTAATCCCAAAGTCAATTCTTCTTAATTTAGTGTTAATTTAAACACGCATATATAACATCTTTCTCTTTTCTTTCGTAATTGAGATTTTGATGCGTACATATAATTATATTTACGAAAGGAGAATTGTTTTGTGCTCTTTACTATGATTTTATATATTTTAACCATATTTTTTAATTATTAAACAGATGTTTATTTCACCAGTTCATGAGGCACTTGATACCAAGTTCTTGGACGTGAAGGAGAAGTTGCATTCAAGCAAAAATGTTAAGAAACTATTCCTCCTTCGTGCTGTCTTTTACACATTAAACACCTTCATTGTAGCGGCCCTTCCATTCATGGGAGACTTTGTCACCTTGATCGGATCTTTCTCTCTTACTATTCTCACCTTTGTCTTCCCAAGCATGATCTTCCTTAAGGTAATTAATAACTAACTTGGACAGGCTAGGAAAGTAAATGGACAATATTTATTAAAGTCTTCTGGCAGATCATGAATTTTATTTTGTATAACAGACCATTTAATTTGTTAGATATAGTTAATTTATCTAAGAAACGGTTTGTTAACATTATACAAAATACGTATTAGTAAATATATTGATGCAAAACAAGATCATTTAAAAGTAGGTCAAGTGTTCGCACTTGAGAATGTTACTCTAAAATCTACAAATTATGATAAATTTCAAAGTTGATTCAAATCCGGGTAAAAATAAAAATGATAGATTTATATATAAATTGCACTCAAACAGGAATATAATTAAATGTAAATTAATTAATATTGTTATTTGGTTCTATTAATATGTGCACTTGGTTTGATCTGAATGCCACAGGTGAAGGGAAAGGCTGCAAGGATAGAGAAGAAGATATGGCATTGGTTCATCGTTATTGCCTTTTCCCTGCTTTCAATAGCCACCACAATTTCTGCTGTCCGGTTAATCATCAAAGACGTTTCACAATACAATTTCTTTGCAGACGCATGATCAGAAGAAGAGTTATGGGCAAACTCCGTCACTCGGAAGCTCAAATTGGTGACTTAATCAAGTGGATGTACTCAAAGTTATAATTCGAGAGAAAAATTATAAAAAAAAATCCCTTCTCCTTAATTATATAGCATCATATGATCTCACATACGATTATATGAATGTCTAAGGAATGACAGAACGTTGAAATGCTTGTAATATTGATTAGCTTTAATTAAGTCACTCATTTAACACGGTTAAATTTGTAGAGTTAGATGTTTGAAATAATGATGTGGCATAGTTGATCAATTAAATTTAAGAACTAATTGTATTAGTAAAATAAAATTTTTATTATTTATAATAATGATCATTAAATAATTATTATTATTTTGTATTTAAACAATAACTGTCTGCCACTTGTCACTTAAAATAAAATATTATTTATTGTAAATTAAGCGTAATAATATTAGTTTAGTTGGGTATAAAATTAATGGCTAAATATAGTTTCAGTCAAATTTGAGTTTAGGACAACTTTAATTTTAATTTGAAAGTTAAAATCCTCAATTTTTTGTTATAACGTATAACTCATCAAGATAATAGTATCTTAATCCATAAATTTAAAAATATAAAAATTAAAATAATGCTATTTGAATGATTTAAACTAGATCTGAAGGTGTAGTTAAAACTGGGACAAAAGTTTAGGCACTTAAGAAGAATATGTTTTATTAAAATGATTTCATTCTAGTGCATCCCAATCTAAGTTAAGACCGCTTTCGGGCGATTAACAGATGGGCGGGATCTGGCTGAGCTCATTGCGATGGTGATCCATGCAGATAGAATCCCGTACTGAACATATGAAACTTTCACATCAGTATCAGTTCCCAAATGGACCACAGCAACTTGCTTTGGTCGGAAACGACACAGTTTGCATTAAAGTTCATTGTTGTGTTCTTCGGACAACTTGCCCTCACGATGAGGAATGATAAAATAAAGACAAAGTGCCAATAATGCTGAGATGAAACGTAGCTTAATATGACGGTTGTGAGATTGCCTCGTGTTCAATTCGTTCAAGTAACTTTAGTCAATTTATAAATATTCATTGATGAAAATAATTGAATCTGTCGTATCATCCTTACTAGAGGTAGACCTTGAGAAGAGGTTTGTATTTTCCTGTTTTTAGTGAAATGAAATCCTTCAAGTGCATCCAATAGTTGAAGAATAACAGTTTTGTTAATATTTAAATTTTATCAATTTATATAAATAATGTGAACTAAAAAATATTAAGTAAATATCTACTTTTTTTAAATTCAACAAACTTTTAAATACGTTAGTTAAAAATAAGAGCCACATGAAATCCCAAATTTTTTTTTAAAAGAAGAAAGTGGAATTAATTAATGAATGGAGAAGAAAAAATACAAGATGGAAAACAAGAGATGGCCCCTAGCAAAGGACACAACAGAAACAAAAGTAAAGTAAAACGCTAATGAAAACGACAAATAGCATCCTACATAAGACAAAGTGGTTAAATCGATAGTAATTAAATTGGCCCAAGGGGGACTGAGGAGTCTTTGTCGTACATTATTTTCATCAAGTGTGCGAAGCAAATGAAGCAGCTGTAGATATTACGCATCTTTGAGAAGTCCTTATGGAGGCAAAGTCGGGAGGACAGAGGTGAAGGAACAAGAATGGACAATTACCAAGCAAAGCAAGATATCTATGGCAGGTGATAAGGTTTCCACGATCAGTGTTTAGTCTAATTTATATAGATATTTAGACCATATTTATATTTATTTTGTATATTCATTCATTCGTTATAGTAGCATTTTTTAGGTTTATTGATTTAATTATATTGAGATTGTTACGTATTTTATTTTCTCATTTTTTATTAAAAAAAACATAAAATTTGATCTCAAATTAGACCAAAGAAATTGTTAGTGCAGCAGGTGAATAAAAGAACAAAAGGACAGTTGGAGCCAACGCACCGAGGAACAGCCAAGGACTACGTTAGCAACTAGATAAGAGAAACCAGTTGGAGGAGCTCTAAAAGTAGACAATGAATGAGGATTGTGTGAAGAGTGAAGCAAGGTGGATTAGCAAACTCATGAGGAAAACAACTGTTGAAGCAGGAGGTGGGAATATAAAAAAACGTGAGCTGCTGGTAGTTTAGGGAGGAGACTACGTTGGCAGCTAGTGAATGAAAAGAAATAAACAAATGAAACTCAAAAGTTAACAGTAAAAGAGGACCAACCCATACACCTTAGTTGACTCACACAAATAGCTACTATACACTTACGACAAAGGCACTAGGAAGGCTTTTGGGAGCTTGACATTTAGTTGTGTTGTTGTTGGAGCACTGCAGAGACACACTTGAGGAGAATTAAATAAAATGACTAGCCACTAAAGAGAGCAGCATGAGCGGCTAGGAGCAATGTTATAAATACCGTACCGGGTTCAGTATCGGATTGGACGCTGGAACGAAACTGTGCCGGTATCGGTCGATACTGGGTACCATTTCGGAAAATTTTTTAAAATTATAAAATAATTTCTGAAATTTTTAAAAATTGCAAAATAGTTCATATTGGTATATTATACAGTTGTACTGTATATTTTACTAGTTTATTGTTTACATCAACCAAGTTTTTAAAAAT
>JANIHY010143714.1:0-10552 GCA_027479065.1 Erythroxylum brevipes
TCGAGTTAAGGACATAGCTGTAGTTACTATCTCCTCCATTCATCCAATAAGTTTCCGGCATTTTAGCAACGACGTCTCTCTCTCTATCTTTGTTGATGATGAGACTGATTCAGGAGGTCATACGTATATATATAAATGTGTGTACAAGGCTTGTCTGCTTCTTTCCTGTGTTTGCTTCCAAATATTCCACAGCTATTAGTTTTTCAAATTTTACTTTATTAATAATCACGATGACTTATTATTAAGAAATAATTAATTAAAATTAAATACATAAAAATTGATAAATTTTACAACTTTGTAGATTATGAATATTTTAAACAAATAAAAAAGAAAACTTATGAAAGCTATACTGGAAGATTAATAATGTAATTTAGATATTTGTAAAATGTTTAATTTATTCTCTACTATTATTTGAAATATGAAGTTAGACTCTACTAATACTAAAATGCCTATTAAAGTACTTTACACGTTAATTCCGTCGAATTCTATTAAATTATGTTGGAATTATGACTATGACCCAATTGTTATGTAATATATTGAACATTTTCGTTTTATAATTATTAACTTTGTTTAATAACATGACAAATGATTTTATTATCATATTATGTTTATTATTTTTTATTCTAATAAGATGAGTCTTTGATTAAATTTATACACTCATTATCATAACGGAGAGTCAAGTCTTTAGGATTTAATCTAAAAAAGTTATTGATCATATGATCATTAAATAAGCACTTTAATGATCCAATTAGATAAATATATATGTAATAGTATTTATTGGATGGATATTGATAGATTTCATTTACTAAGTTACATATATAAATGATACATATGGAGATATGATAATTAAACTGACCAAACTGAGAATTCACAATGGTTAATTTTCGAGATATTAATTTTCATGGAATTTCGTTTTTCGATTTTGTTAATTGTTTTTGTGAAATCTATTTTGTTGTTAATTTGTTTCGGTTTGGTGTTAAAATGTGTGGTTGATTTGTTAAATTTGTTGTTGTCTTTTGAAAACCTCAAGAACTAGAAAAATCGAAGCATAAAACCGTTCCTTTTGATTTTTTTGAACCTTTTTAGTAGACTTTTTCATGAAATTGATTAAGGGCTTTGATAGATCGTTCAATTTTGAATCTACTGACATTAATTTCATTGAAAACGGATCAAGATTGAGCAAGTTATGGACATTCATCCCAACCGGGTCATGAATTGGGTCGGACGACCCTAATATCAAGTTTATGGGCAATGGTGGCGCGTGTAGGCGCGTGAGGCCTACTTCGTCGACCGTTTTTTCCCAAATTTTGTATGTTGCTCCATTTGCTCAGTTCTAATTTATGATATTTTCTGGAACTTTTTGAATAATAGAAATTGTATTTTTATTTTTCCAGAATTTAAAATTAATAAAAATATAACGTAGTCTCCAAATTTTCTCTTGAATATTTTTGTACTTGTTTCTAGTGTTATTTGGTTTTGTGAGATCTTGTGTACTCTCAATGTTATGTAGATATACACCAGAATTAATTTTGGATGTAGTATATGCATATAATGTTATGTTATATGATTACTTTGGTTAATTTTGTAATTGTGGTGCTAACTAGAACCTATAGGGCAATCTTGGGATATGCTATTAGGATATTGTCATTCACTTTGTGTAATTCTTAGCCTACCTATTGTGAGACCAATTATTACAAAATGCTATTGTGATGTTGTTATTGGGCATATATTAGATATTGTGTTAATGATGCAATTACCCTATCGGTTTGTTTTTATCAATGTGATTTCTAATGTTTCGTTTAATTCATTAAATTATGTCTTTAAATTTTCAATATCCTATTGATATTAACTTTAGGGCATAATTTAATATTTTGGGTGATCTGTGTTATAATTTGAGACCCTTAAGCAGAATTGCAATTACATGAGAATCCAACTATGTTGTTTGCCCAATTTTGCTAGTTCTCAATACGTTTGTTAAATTTCCTTGCATTGTATCAATTTTCAGTGTTGAATTCTATGATTAAGCTTAATGGGACCAACTATGAGGACCGACTTAAATCTTTGAATCTTTTTTTGACGATTTCTAATGATGATGTTGCTCTCACTGAGGATGAGACTGCACAATCTACTGGTGAGACTTCCGCTGCAGATAAAACTAAATATGATAAGTGGGTTCGTTCTAACAAGGTCTGTTTGATGACCATCTAGTACACAAGGGAAAAGACTATTAAAAAGAGTATCGCAGAAACTGACGATGCCAAAAATTATTTCAAGGTTGCTGGTGAAAAATTCCAAAAGTTTGATAAGATTGAAAGTCTAATTACTTATCTTTACTGTCTAAGGACAAGTATGATGGTATGGGTGGTGTTCGTGAGCATGTTATGAAGCTTGTGAATTGGTATAACAAGTTGAAGGCCATGAAAGTTATGCTAGGAGAGGATTATCTGATCTGGCAGTGTTTGAATCTCTTCTATCCGAGTTTGATGTTCTCAGGACTACTTACCATGCTCAGAAAGATGAACAGAGCATTGATGAATTGATTTCTATTCTTCTTCAAGAGCAACATACTATGAATAAGGGAAAGTCTCATAATATTCATCACACTTCTCATAAGAGTGATGATAAGAAGAAATTTTGGTGACAAGAAGAAATTTTATAGAAACAAACAAGGTGAGCCTCAATTTAAGAAGAAGGGAAAATGATAAACCTGCATTACCTTATGGGCCTAATGAGAGTTCTAGTGCTAAGCCCAAGCCTGTTTTTAATGAAAACTGCAACTTTTGTCAAGAACATGGGCATAGGCAACGTGACTATGTGAAGTTTAAGAACTAGTTGGCAAAGAAGAAAGGTATATCTCAAATCTTTGTCTGTTTTGAATCAAATCTGGTTGATGTTCCTCCTAATTCATGGTGGTTAGACACTGGTGCAACTATTCATGTGACGAACTCATTGCTAGAGTTCAGAAGCAGGTGGAAACCAAATGAAGGGGAGTTGATGGTACAACTAGGAGATGGATTTAATGTTAATGTTGAGCATATAGGAGTAGTTTCTTTGAAGTTGAGTAGTGGACATGATTTGCTTTTGAAATATACTGTTTATGTGCCTTCTATGAGAAAGAATTTAATTTTGGTTTATATTTTACACAGTTGTGGATACATTTTTCATATAATCAATAATGGTGTTGTTTTGTACTATGATTCTGTTATTGTTGGTTCTGTAATTTTACGTGATGGATTGTTTATGCTGATGGCTAATTCTTCTAGTTTTAACCGACAACATGATGATGTTAATGTTGTTGGAAAGAAACGTGGGAGAGTTGCTGAAAAATCTTCTATATTGTGGCATAAACAATTAGGACATATCTCTAAGGAGAGAATGGAGAGGTTGATTAAGGAAACTATTTTACATGATCTGGACTTCTCTAATTTTGACACTTGTGTTGATTGCATAAAAAGGAAGTTTACAGCTAAAGTAAGAAAGGAGCAATCATTACAGATATTTCACACAGACATCTGTGGACCCATTACTCCTATTGCTATGAGAGGCTATAGGTACTTCATCACCTTTATTGATGATTTTTCTTGATATGGTTGGATTGAATTATTGCATGAAAAATTTGAATCATTGAATACTTTTAAGTCACTGAAAATTGTTATTAAATTGCAACTTGGGAAGCAAATCAAATGTGTAAGATCTAATAATAGAGGTGAGTATTATGGTCGGTATGATGAAATTGGAAGAAACCCTGGCCCTTTTGCTATATACTTACAGGATTGTAGAATTGAGGCACAATATACCATTCCTGGCGCCCCTCAAAAGATTTGGGATTGCAGAAAGACGAAATCGTACTCTTATGGAGATGGTTAGGTGAATGTTTAGTCACTCCACCTTACCAGAGTCCTTATGGGGAGACGCCTTGAGGATTGCTGTTTACGTTCTCAATCATGTGCCTAGTAAATCTATACTAAGACTCCTTTTGAGCTTATATCAGAAAAGAAGCCTAGTTTGAAGCATTTCCATATTTGGGGTTGTAAAGTTGAGGTGAAGACTTATAATCCTTAGCTAAAGAAGCTTAAGCCTAGAACTATTTCAGGTTACTTTATTGGTTATTGTACTGGCTCAAGAGGTTCAAGATTCTATTGTCTCAATCATACTACTAGAGTCATTGAATCAGATCGAGTTGTCTATTTTGAAGGGGACATGGAACATAAAGAAAGATATGAGTCTCGTGTTGTTGATTTTAGAGAGGATCGTATTGTTGTTCTTACACCTATTGTTTTTAATCCTGAGGCAATTCAATCTCCTCTGATTCATGATGATGTTGTTGATCCAGGAAATGATGTTGATATTCCTCAACAAGTTGGCATTGATACTCAAGTCCCATATGTGGTTGTAGTTCCACCTAGGAGATCTAAAAGGATTCCTAAATCCACTGAGTCTTCTAAATTTTGAGACTATTACATTTATTTGGAGGAGCACGACTTCAATTTAGTTGAAGATCAATCAGATCCAATTTCTTTTCAGGATGTCATTTCTGGTCCTCGTAGTTCACAATGATTGGAAGCCATGGAAGATGAGTCGGCTTCTATAAGTATGAATGACGTTTGGGATTTGGTGGAATTACCCAGTGGTTGTAAAACTGTTGGTGTAAATGAGTCTTTAAGACTAAACGTGATGTTAGAGGTGAGATAGAAAGGTACAAAATCAGACTTGTTGCAAAGGAGTATAACCAAAGGGAAGGTATAGATTATAAAGAGACTTTTTTTTTTCGGTCTCTACTAAAGATTCATTATGCATTGTGATAGCCTTGGTTGCTCATTTTGATTTGGAACTCTATCAAATAGATGTGAAAACTACTTTTCAAAATGGTGATTTGTATGAATATGTGTTCATAAATCAGCCTGTTGGTTTTGTTGAAAAAGGTAAGGAACACATGGTATGCAAATTGAGAAAATAATGGGCTGAAACAAGCCTCCAGACAATGATACTTGAAGTTTGACCAAATTGTTTGCTCCCTTGGCTTCAAGAAAAATGTTGTTGATCAAAGCATTTGCTTGAAAAATAGTGAGAGAAAATTTATTATTCTTATCTTATATGTTGATGATCTTTTATCTAGTAATGATATGTGTTTTCTTTCTGAGACTAAACAAATATTGATATTATTTTGATATAAAAGATCTGGACGATGCTTCTTTTGTTCTGAGCTTTAAAATTCATCGTGATAGATCTTAAGGTGTTCTTGGTTTGTCTCGGAAAAGGTATATTGAAAGGATCTTAAATAGATTCAACATGAAGACTTGTAATCTTTGCAGTGTATCTATTCAAAATGGTGACAAACTATCTAATAGCCAGTGTCCTCAAAATGATAAAGATAAGTTAGAGATAGAAAAGGTCTCATATGCTTCTGCTATTGGCAGTCTTATGTATACTCAAGTTTGTACACATCCTGATATTGCTTTTGTTGTTGGTGTACTTGGGAGATATTTGAGCAACCCTAGTGTGGGTCATTGGCAGGTTGTGAAACGATTTATGAGGTATCTACTAGGTACTAAAGATTCATTCTCACTTGCAGGATGTCTGATCACCTTTAGGTGATAGGTTATTATGATTTTGATTATGGTGGCTGCCCTGATGATCACAAATCCACATTAGGATATATCTTTATGGTTGTTAGAGGAGTCGTATCTTGGAAAAGTGTTAAACAAATACTTATAGCAACTTCAATTATGGAGGTGGAGTATATGGCTTGTTACGAAGCTACTCGACAGGCAATATGGTTAAGAAATTTCATTTCTGAGCTTCATCTTGTGGAGAATATTTTCATACCTCTAATTATTTACTGTGATTACTCTACTGTGGTGTGTTTCTCTCAAATATGCAAGAACTGCAAGCGTTTAAAGCATTTTGATACAAAGTATATGTTTGTTCGAGAGAAAGTTAAGGAGTTTCAGACCCGTATAGAGCATATACCTACCGATCTTATGGTGACAAATCCTCTAACCAAAGGCTTGACTGTTAAGGCTTTTGTGAGTCATGTAACACGTACAGGTCTATTTAGATCTTTTGATGCGTTGCATTTGTGAGAGTATCTTTTATGTTAATTTTGATGGCAGTATTGTATTTGACTATTTTGTTATTCAGTTCAGAGATTTTTGTTTATAATTGTTGCTATTATTGTTATTGTCATATATTTTGTTGATACATTGCGCAGATATGTTTAAATGTTTATATATATATGGCATTTTGTTAGAGACATTTTATACTTAGTCTCATATTGTTGTTCTGAGATATTTTGTTAAATCTCAGTTGGCATTTTGGGTGGATGCTTGAGCCATTTTGTTTGGAATTGCACAAACGGATCATCATTTTGTGTGCATTTTCTTATGACACATTTTGTTTAGGTCACCGAAGTATAGTTATCTTGCATATATGCTATTAGTATTCCTATCGGATCTGATTTCAATACTGTTAAGATACTTTTAACCTCATTTTGAATTTATGATTGAGAGATTGTTGGCTCTACTTTGACATCCTATTGTGGTCACATATTATTGTATATCAATCTGGGGATTTGTTTATGTTGTTCATTGATGTTGGTTATGATGTCCAAGTAGGAGAATGATAAAATTTTATCATTAATTTGGTGGACTAATAAACATAATTTTGTACAAACCCGATTAATTAGATGTCAAGATAATTGGGCTTGGTAATTCTCTCCCTAAGGTGTCATTGGGGCTGTGCTCATGGGCTTGCTATGATGGGTAGGTTTGACCCATGTTTTGCAGTGCACAGGAGGCCCTAGTACTAGCCAACCTTAAATATAGTCGCCACATTGAGAACTGTACATGTTTTTCTAATAAGGGTTTAAAATAGCAGTAGTCAATCCTCTGCATCTCTGTCACTTCGCTTCACAGAAAACAACAATGAATTCAATTGTTCCTCAATTTTCAGCTATTTGTCCATACAATTATTTAATATAGTATATTGCAATCCTAGGATTAATCAATTGTATTGATTAAGTATGAAATTATCTTGTGATTTCGTGTTTAATTTTCATCAATATTATTATATTTTTTGCTAGCAGAGAAAATATAATTAATATTGAAAATTCACTTTTACAAAATAATTGAATAAAATAAAATTATTTCATTTCATTTCATTTTATAAATAATAATAATTAAAAAAGAAAAAGGCGTAAGTTGAATACATATGTTATTTCATTTTATAAGTAATAATAATAATTAAAAAAGAAAAAGGTGTAAGTTGAATACGTACGTTGTAATGGTTACAAAGGGGTGTGATGAAAACCACAGATATATTTGTTTAGGTCGTTTTTTTTAAATACAAGGGAAAAGAAACTAATACAAACAAACTAATGCAAAAGTCGACGGTACACAGCGCCTTGCTGGTCCCATCAAATGAAGTCCAAAACTGTCAGTGGGGACTCCTGTAAAATGTGCAGTCCAGAGCTGGCAAGGATGGCAAGCGAAGCCAAATGATCCGCACTCTGATTATCCTCTCGGTGGATATGCTGGATCTGAACTTCCCAATTTTGGAGGAGTAATGCACGAACACCTGGCACTAAAGAAAGATCGTTAGATAAAACAGGAGTGGAGGAAGACTGCAAGTTGATGACCTTGAGGGAGTCTACTTCCAGAATAACTCTCCGGTAGCCCATGGTCCAAGCCAGGTGGAGGCCCGCGGGGATATCTCCTAACTCAGCGCGGCGCGGGAAGCCACTTGTCATGTTCAGAAGAAACCCGCCACACCATCGGCCTTGGCAGTTTCGAAGAAGCCCCCCTGCAGAGGAAATAGTACCTCCATGCTTAACAGCGCCACCTGTGTTGAGCTTAATCCAACTCGAGGGCGGTTTGGACCAGCCCATTAATTAGCCCGGAGGTAAAGCTTGACCCGGGAACACACAGCGTTCGGCTAAGAGAAGTTTGTCTCTTCTCTCATTGTTTTTGTTTACGTTGGTTTTAAAAAGGCGCATGAAAAGGAACGTTGAGTGTGCATGAAAGAAAATTCTGTTACCACAAGCCCTTGAAATCAAAGTTTGTTGTATTATTAAAAAAAAAACTAAATTTAATATTTCATTTGGACTTTGATTTCGCAAATTTGATAAACAAAGATTAATTATAACTTAAAATTTAAATATACTAACCAAAATATAAGCCCTTTCTTCTGACAGTGCTCAAGATTTGTCACAAACGGGATCTATAATCCAAGATGTTCTTATACACGTAGAACATATTTATATTCCTACATGAAAAGTCAAGAAAACGTACTGCTTATTTAAAATTTTGGGTAACATCAACCCATTTCTTTAGTTTTGGACATGCAAGATAAGATCTTTGGTTGGAGACTTTTAGCCAATTATAATTGAATTTAGAAGAAGACATGTTGCTCTCATAATTAACTCCCACTTGCTATCTCTTTTCTTACAATAATAATAACACCAAGAGTTTTGGTTTTAGTCGCTCGAAGGAACCGACCGCTCTATTTTTCTATTATAAGTCCAAAAAAGTAGGCTGCATTAGGTTGAATAAATTACGTATATTTAATAACTAACGATTTATTTATTTTTATTAATGGTGCATTATAGATAGATAAGTTAATGCTTATGATACATACATGTACACGTGGTTAATTTAACCAAATTATAGATTTGGTTTTAAATTTTTTTATTAATTCCCGACTTTAGCAAATTTGACTTAATTTAACCAAATTATAGATTTGGTTTAAACTTTTTTGCTGTAAATTTGGAGCCCTAAAGTTTTAGAAAAAACTATATCGATCATCAATTTTTAAATTAAAAAATATCATTATACTCTAGTTATGAAGTGGAAGTCGGAATTGAAAAACTTAAAGAGGATAGTAATTTTACAAACTTTACAATTTTACCGTAGATGTCTCTAGCACAAACGGAATTAAAAGCAATCAAAACAAATGTACACATGTATTGTTAACCTCAAGCTATATATGTACACGTGGTTTTGTCGAAGTAATTTACACGGTAAACATAGTACTATGATTTGAAATTTAAATTAAATTGTTGTAAATATGCCAAAATTAAATATAAATTAAGTCATATCAGTAAAACAATATTTTGATCTTTTTTTGAAATCTAATAAAGAAAACTTCATTAAGAAACATTGTCCGCAGCTAAAGCTGAAGAAATACAAGCAGGGAAAAATAAATCTCAATAAACAAGACCTGACGTAGAACTAACATTTCGCGCAAGAATAATTATGGTAAATTTAGTGCTTTTCAATTATAAATGGCTAAAAGTCTCAACTCCTTTAGAATAGGTCAAACCTAATCGTGAAATTCACGAATCAATTAATACAATCTTACGGAAAAGAATGGGAAACAAATGAGAGATTAGGGAGAGATAGCTATGGGGGAAGACGCAAAGTGAGAATAGATAAAAAGGAAATTAACAAATTTAACATGATAAAAAGCAATGTCAATTGATTATGATAAAAAATGATACCTTAGTGCTTTTCGTTGTTTTTTTTAGAATATGCTTTTCATTGTTTCTAGAACTTAAATTGTTCATATTTTGTTTTTAAGCCATAGTTTGATTAGTTAGAGTAAAAGGAACAAGTTCAGATAAGTTTGGTAAAATTTGGAGCTATTTTGACTAAATTATTAAGTACATGACAAGACCATGATCCTGTTTGGCTAGCTGATCAGCTATAAAATGGCTTATTTAACCAAAAGTAATTAATTGACTTTGTCAATCAGCTATTGATTCTATTTAGTTGTTGACTGGTTAAATTGTTTAATTCAATCCAACCAGCTAATTTTATAAAAATTGCTTGTGAGCAGCATTTACGCAACAGCTGATTGATTTTCCCTATAATGTCCTTTATTCTTTACTCTCCATAAGATATCTATGTAGTCTCACGGTGGTGCACGACTCACTTATGTCATTTGCTTTAAAGTTCAAGAATATAAAGTTCTTATGTCTCATTTATGTCCTTTGCAAAAAAAATTTAAAGTTCAATAATATAAATATAGACCTTGTTTGACAATCAACTGATTGCATTAGCTATTAGTTGATTCTATCAAATATTAGCTGATAGCTGATTCTATCTATTGATTTGGTCAGCAGATTGCATTAGATATTTATCATTTGATGTTTGATAAAATTAGCTATTTATGTGTAAAATGACTTATGAGGACGTGACTTTAAAAACATTATAAGGGTATGAATATTATATATCTTATTATTTCGTTGAATATTCTTATAGGAATTTAGATTTTAGATATTTAATTCTACAAAAATCAAGTTTATAAATTTAATAAAAACATAGAACATATAATAATAATAATAATAATAATAATAATAATAATAATATAACAACAACAACAACAACAACAACAAAATCTAACAATAATAATAATAATAACAACAACAACAACAACAAATTCAAACCCAGTGTAACATCTCATTACTTGTGGGAAGGTTAAAATAGTAAATGTGAGTGATTTATGAGAGGCTTAGAAATGCTTCTTCATGCTCATGCATAATATGTCATACACA
>JANIHY010143739.1:0-10551 GCA_027479065.1 Erythroxylum brevipes
TTTTCCCACTCCTCAGGTGCAAATCGGGAAGATCAGTGAATCCTTGCAAGGCATTTGGACAATTCCGAGAGAGTTAGCATTTGTACTAAGTTAGTAGCTAGACTTTTGGATAGCTTTATAAGCATATTGAACATTAAGCATCAAATGTATTTTGTAACTTGTGTTAAGGCGTTGATGAAATGTCAATATGTAATTAAAGCTATCTATGAAAACTTTGTATGAACTTCATTTTGATTTGGAAATGAATTAAGGATTGAAAAAGTTCCCTTGTGTATGTGCTTATTTATTTTGTAGTGTGCAATTCATATTTCAAGCTTTCATAGGGGTGAAAATGGTGTATTGACTTCAGGGGGAAAACTGGGGTTAAATTAGGCTATATTAGACAAAGTGGTCTTCTTAAACGTTGTAGTTTATCCTCTTATCTTTCCAACGGTATAAAGTTTGTAAATTTTGGGTATCAGAGTTGAGAAATATGACCATTATAACTGATGATGTTGTATGGGAGGTACGAACATGACAGCTATGGTAGATGATGAGAGTTTGTGTATTTTATGAGTTATTTGAGTTGATATTTGGGACTTAAATACATTCAAATTGGTAATTGAATGTTTGAGGAGTGTTATTGGACTAGAAGGATTGAATTTGAGGAGATTATGAGTATATATGACGTTAGAATGGATGTACGAACCATTGGAGAGGCTTTGGAGGATGTTTTGGGTGACATATGTCCGTTAGACGGACATGCATGTCCGTTAAACAGACCTTCTCAGGTGAAAAAGAGCCCTTATCCTAGTGCATGTCCGTTAAGCGGACTTTCTTAGGTGAAAATGATTTTTAAGCCAATCTATGTCCATTTAACGGACATTCATGTCCGTTAAACAGACATTCTCAAGACAGCTACAATGAATCACATATTTGGCTACTTTAGAGGCCGAATCTCACTTCGAGGTCTTCATGAAAGTTGTAGATATCGAAGTCCTTTTTCAAATAGATTAAAAACAAAATCAATCAGAGATTTGTGGCGAAGGCAATCGCGCCAAGACATGTACAATTTGGGTAAGGACATAAACATATTGGATTCTTTTGGCCATAACTTCTTTGTTCGACTTCCAAAATAAGAGATTCTTGAAGTATTGGATTCCTAACGTGTTTTTCTATCTTTCACAAAAATTGATAGCTTTTGTAGTAGATTCAAAAAGATTGAAGGAAAGGAATTTAGGGTTCATAGAAATAACCCTACAAAGAAACCCACTCACGCTTTTTGCCTCCAAATAGTTGGGCTCGGGGAACGAGGTCCAACATCTTGTGCTTCAGGAACGGGGCCCAACACGTCCTCACCCTTGGATTTTCATATTACACAGCCCCGGCGCCCTCATATTGAGAGCATGAAGAGAATAAACTGAAAATAAAGAGCTTGTTGGTGCAGTACGCTGCGATGTGAGAGTAGTTTGGGGCATTGGAAAAACAAACAAAAAACAAAAGGTTAAGAGTGTTAGGAGAACAAATAGATAACAAACAGCTAAGACTATGTAAACTGATTTAGGGGTTCCATTTTAAACAATGACATTGTTTCATTAATCTTCATTTGTTTTGTTAATTTTGGATGACGTGTATTAATAGTTAGGGTTTCTAAAACATGTGGTAAGCCATATCAACAAACTAGTAGACACTAACTTCGGGTTAGAATTGAAAAAATTAAAAGTTTGAACATTTTATTTCCACTTTTAAAGTTCGGATTATAATTAAAAAAATTAAAAGTTTGATCATTTTATTGTTACTTTTTAAAGTTTGGGCTATAATTACAAAATTGAGCAAAATTTAGGATTTTTTGCATAATTAACTTTAATGATTAAACAAAAATTTAGGAGTTTTTGTATAATTACAAAAATTTAGAATGATTAAACACTTAGATTCAACCTTTTGTTTTAACCTTTTTTCTTTGATTGTTATTCAACCTAATTTTATCCTTTAGGAGTAACCACTTTTGAGACTTAGCCTTTTACTTGATTGATTATAACCACTTTTATAGCCTTTACCCTATTTTTCTTGAAACCCTTTCATTATTTTTTAAACCCTAAAGGAATTTGCATTTACTTGTTTGCTTAAAAATTAGGTTATATTGAGAATATTAAAGAAAAGGTTTAATATTTCTATCATTATTAGTATATAGTGATTGGGAACATTTTAAATGCTTCATTTGTATAATTTTATATTCTCTCCAACTTTGTTTAAAAAAGTTTAAAAGTTGAAAATTATTTGTTGCGAGCATATTGAAAAGAAAAGAAAGGAAAAAAAGAGAAAAGATGTGTTATTTTTTGGAGAGTGAGAAGAATTATTATTATACCAATGAACTTACATTTTCGAAGGACCTATGTTATGAAGAACTAAGTTTTATTCATTCTTGTTTATATGAATATCCTATGACATTATTACCCTTTTTAATTATCCCTACCATACCTTTACCTAAGACTCATTACATCCTAATTTAAAGACCTTTTGATTGCAATTTCTAGTTTACTTATAAATGGTGGAGATGTGATTTTATTGCAAGCTTATGGTTAAGAATCCTTCTATGTAATGATTTAAGAATTTGTTATATTTTTCACCCTAAATATTTTGAATGCATTAAGTAATCCTTTGGGAGGGTGTGGAATTTTTGTTTTTGATTTCAAAAATATTATCAAGGTGATTGATACTAATATTGACTTATGAAAGTTGATTCTAGGATGACTTCAATCTAAGTGTATGATATAATGATTTTGGGAGTTAATGGACAAGCTGAGGTTAATAAGGATGAATGTTTTTAAGATAGATGATTTGGATTATGATTTTTTTGAGGACAAACAAAAGCTAAAGTGTAGGGATGTTTGATAAATGGTTAATGTACTATTTTTCCATGCCTATAATGAGTGAGTTTTCTTGTTATTTTAGAGTTTTACATTGTTTTCGGTATTTATTCCATTTCTAGTATGTCTTTAGGTCTCAATTTCATGCATATATCAAAAGGAGAAGAATCCAGGAGAAATTGTGGCATAAAATAGAAGAATTAGAGTTGTCTCAAAGATACATGCCCATATGAAGATATATACACTCGTGTGAGTAACACACATGGCTATGTAATGGACCATATAAGGGTTTGTCAATGTGTAAACCTTCGAAGATGTTTTGCCTATATGGAGATACACACCTGTGTAAGTAACATAAGGCTATGTCCCATGCCCATGTAAGATATTAAGAGAATGTAAAATCACAATTTTAAAGAGTTTTTTAGATACACGACCACTCATACGACCATGTTATTAACCATGTATAATCCAGAAACCTTAATTTTGCAATGTAAAAGGTAATTATGAAAAGGAGACAAAAAGGAGGAAACTAGAGTCAGAGTTAAAGACTGGATTGAGTTGAAGATTGAATTTTGAACCTAGGATGGGGAAAACAAAAGATTTTATTTCAACATATGTGGTTGCTTTGGTAGGGTTTATTGGAAACGTGTCTTTGTTAATAGTTTCTTACACTATCTGCTTAGTGCTAGTAGAGATTAGAACTTCAGAATCCCCAAAGATAGTGTCTTGTTTATCCATATCTTCTTCATCAGTGGATGAGCTAATTTACATAGGAGCAGTTTCATCTCCATCATTTATAGTTATATGTTGACTTTATGTGTTGACATCTCCACCTAAATCATGAGAAAAACCAAACTTGAACACTATAACAGTGGCTCTATAGGATTTAGTAGATGAGGGAGTTGGAGGCTTTCAGGCATAGGATACTTTGACAACATTTTCAACCAATTCCATGTTGTCATTTAGTCTAGTAATGAGACTTCCTTTGGCAAATGTGTCATTGCATCAACTACCACACATACCCTAGCATAATTTATTCATCTTATTTCAGTTGTTGCTTAATCCATGCAAATGGGTTTCCTAACAAAGCTAGCTAGATGGTTTAAACCAAATGTTGTCTAATACTCAATGGGATTCCCATGAATGCACATCTATAAGGGAATGTTTGATTGCTTAGTTTCTTATCAATCAACTTCTAGTCTCCAATTTTGGAAGAGTAATGGCTTGTTGTTCACATACTAAGGACTAGATTCCAAAACTTTTGAGGCATCAAATTTTCTATGGAATCTGAAGAGAAAAAATCTTGATCATTCACAAGCAAGTCCTTGAGTCCTAAAGACGTCCAATTGTTCCATGCCTAAGCTTTCATGGTAAGGAAAGATATTCTTTTGTCCAAGAAGAAGCCAATCAAGGTTACACTCTATAGCTTAGCGCCAAATTTGAGGATTTCTAAAGGAGGTGCAACAATATGGGTGTTGGAATTAGCAGGAGGTAAGTATGAGAGTTTCAAGTCAAGGATGGAGTCACCTAAAACTTGAATCTAAGGCTTTTTGGAGAAGCCCACAGGGGAAGATTTATTGGCTTCAGGGAGCAAATTGGGATTGGGAGGGTGGGGATTCAAGTCTTGAGAGCAAGTATCAAAGGTGGGGATGGAAGAAGGAGGATGCATAGCATGAGAGCTAGCAGGAATAGTGGTAAGGATGCTGGGAGAGTTGGAGGACTCACTTGGAAACCGAACCAGAGACTTCAAAGGCAGGGAAGGAAAATTAGGAGTGGAACATTGCTTAAAGCTAACTGGCAAGCTAGCAAAAGGAATAAAAACTTACAAAATAGGAAGGTACTAATGGATAGGCAAAAAGTAACCAAAAAGTGGAGGGAAAAGTGAAGTTACAAAAAAGCTATAACACCCCTATACGGAACCTATAACCACCCACATACATGGCAACCAAATTCCTGTAAAAACAATCACAACATACATTTCTATTCATTTATAGGGACTATCATCACACATTTTTCTATTCAATACTACACATATGCATATTACAAAATTTCATATCATTTAACATTATCATTAAAAAGTAGTATTACATCTTTATATTTACATGTTAATCCAAAAGGAAAGCGTACAAGTTCCTTTATTACTTATACAATCAGTCTTTAATCAAAAGACACATTCAAAGGTACTTTTACTCCTAACTGTTGGACTTGGTCCCTGCAAATGTTCCCTATACCTAACTCCTATGACCTGGACCTACACATATTAACACCCATGTTAAGCTTGAAAGGTTAGTAGGGAAAACACTTAGTTTGGATGGCCACTTACAACAGTCTTTCGCTAAGCATATACATTCAGAAATATCACAACTCATATACCATAAATTTACATTCATGAACCAAACATTGATATTCAATGCTCATGTAAAAAATGATGGCATACTTAAGCAAAGTACATGATGCAAATATGCTTCAACGTATTATCCATATACCGAAAATGCACATTTATAAGCCAAATATTGATATTCAATGCTCATTGAATACAAATTATCAATAAAAATACAAATGCTCAATAATTTCAATTATTTATATTTTCATGTTGTATTTCTTTTTTAAAATCATTTACTTTAGATTTTATGTTAAGCCTGCACATTTTTGTGGGTTTGGATAACGAGAGTTGTAGATATCCAAAGATATCAAAACTATGGATACTCAAAAGTATCAAATTGTGGATACCCAAAAGTACCAAACTGTGGATACCCTAAGGCATCAAACTGTGGAGACATTATAGTCTTGAAATAAAGACATCATTAGTGTCAAACTGCCGCAGTTTTGTTGTATTCCTATAGGCATGCCTATCTATCCACCACCAAGACAATAGAGTACGCACTATAACATTTTGTTTAACCATTTGACAATTTCATAATTCATATATTGATAAGTCATATGGTATACATTTCAAGTCATAAAATGTGTATCTGTGTTCATACATGCAACTCATAACTTACCACCATTAGAAGAGTATCAAAATCACACTTGTATAATCATACCAAACACATACGAACGATAAATATGTGTACAATTCATTTATGTACATATAAGTTTTCTTTGGAATGCATTATGTTCAATCTTAAATTCCAATGTTCAATCACCCAATTCATATATGATAAGTCCTAATTCATTTATTTCTAGGTGTTTGAAAAGTTTTATACACATTCAAAAAGGTTCAGATAAGATTCAGTAAAAATCATAAACAAAAACAAACTCAAAATAGTGCAATTTATGCTAAGCCCATGGTGGTCTAAAAAAAGGCAAACAATTAGTCCATAAGCAAATCATATGACGAACTCCACTTATTCCTTAATATGAATATAGAAAAAGCTCGAATTAGGTTTTGAGGTCTTCTAGAAATTTGTTACCCTATGTCTCCAATTTCTATAGCATGAACAATAAGACCATTTGGACTTCCCAATCATGATATATAGACCAAATATCACAAACTACTCCAAAATAAGGCCAGCATCATGTCACCATTTTTTATCTCGATTTCCAATATGATAAAGCTAAAATTAAGTCAGAGTCTCTTCTAAAAATTTCTAGTTCTATGTATTATTTTCATATGCAACTAAAATCACCCAACTTAGAGGTATATGGGCTGAGTTATGACCCAAATAATATGACTGTTTCAATAAATTCTAGACAAAATTTCACTACACAATACTCTCTTGTCATATTCAACCAATTCTATACAAGATAACACCAAAATAAAACCAAAGCATCATCCTAACAACCATTACACATCCAAATGAATCTTTGTATCCATTCAAACATACACACAAAGAGAAATTAGCCTAAGTGTAGTCATAAACCTTAAATTTTGCCAAATTGCTCTTCTGTTAGTACTCTTCCTTCTTTCCCCCTTTGGCTTTGCTTGATTCACTAACTTGGTTTCCACCTAAGACTGGCTTGATTTCTTATATAAAAATGATGGGATCAGGGAGGTGAAGTGGAGAGGAAGAAAATCTGAAGTTAAGCCCTCAAAGTGCCATCCATCTTCCCTCTCCACATACCTTTTCATGAATTTTCTAGTAGACACATATTTTAATCGCATTGGACCATATGTGACAATCCTATTAGACCATGTTTTACAATTCTATTGGACCATATGTTACAATCATTTGGACCACATGTTACAATCCTATTGGATCAGGAGTTAAAATCCTATTGGACCATGTGTTGCAATACTATTGGACCATATGTTGACACACACAAACTTTAATCTTATTGATCACACATGTTTTACTCCAATTGGTCCATGTGTTAACTTTAGAAAATGTGCATATTGATCCTTCTTCTTCCTTTAATTCCCATATTAAACTATGATCTTATCAATTAATTTCATCCCCCTATGTCTTAATTTTCTAATGGCATAAATTTTATGCAATTTGGTTAAATATTCTGAGAGTTATACCCAAAACACTATAGGATGTTCAAAAACAGAAACAACAGTTAGAACTTAACTTCAAACTAGAATTCAAAAATCTTAAAGGCGGAATCAAATTTTGGTTCCTTCATAAAAGTTTTAGAACTATGTGTCCAATTTAATCTCAAATTGAAACTATCCAATTTGGAGGTCTACATGCTATGATATGGCCAAATTATAGAAGTCTATTATTGGAACCGATCCATCCAATGAGGTACATATCTCAAAACAACTAACTTCAATTTTATTATACAAGAGTAACATAAAAATATATCCAATTTAACCAAAAACATTCCATTTGCTTATAGAATACTTCTTTTACCAATTCCCCTCACATCACGTTCATAAATCCAAGAAAACATTTAAAAAATTCCCATCCATATTTCATGTCTAATTATCTATGTCCATGCCAAAACGAACAAATTACTCATTTACCAATGTCTTTCACATTAAGTACCATTTCGTTTACTATACTTAGGTGCACTTAATTCGTTATGTTTACTTCTTAATACATCCTAGACATGCTATAGTACTTCTAGAGTATATGTCGGGACCTTAAAAAAGCCCTTGAATAGTTCTGGAGGTGTGCTGTTAGGAGTCTACAGAAAAGAGAGGAAACACACAACTAGAATGAATCCAAAAACAACAATAGAACCAGAGGTGCGGAGGCAGTGAGGAAAGGCTTGAAGGAGACGGCCAAAGAAAATGAAGATGGAAGAGGAGCTTCTCACACTACGTTTTATACATTTTATACATATCGTTTTGCTTTGTTTTCAACTCTTATTGACCATTTTTGTTTATTCGTGGTAAAAAGTAAGAACAATGTTATCCTTCTTTATTATTATTCTTTATAAAACAGTTCTTCTTTGTTTTATAAATTAACCCCTGCTCATTTCCATTTGATTTTTTACCCAAAATTTCTTAAATTTTTACTTTGATCTTATAAAAGCATGTATTAACTTTTAATTTAACTCAAAATTTCAAAAATATATAATTTAACATTTTCCAGAAAAGACAACAAAACTAATTCCTTTGAATACAATTGAATTAACTAAGCACAAATTAATTCTCACAGCCCAAAATTATGTGAACGAAATGGTAAATTAAATATGACATAAATAAGAATCAAAATGTTAATTTAATTTAATAAAACATTATGAAAATCAAAATGGCCCAACATAAGATTTCCAATTAAAATTTTTTGGTTGAATTTTCTTAATGTTACAAATAAATTTTAAAAAAAGAAAACTACTTAGAACAAAATTAAGTGAGATTGGAAAATAAGTATAGAGGATTTGTAGATGAAAGGCGTTGATTGAAAGTAGGAGAGTTGCCTTGTGAATTGTTAGCAACTGATTGATTTGAGGGAGTGTGAAGTTGTTCAATAAAATGGGATTCTTGGATTCGTGATAACCAAGCGAAAATAAAAAGAGTTCCTGCTGAAATTTTGCATTTCTAGCTATATAAATTCTTCGTATTCTAATGTCTAGACACAGATGCATCGTGATTATGACAAGGTAAATTATTAATTAATAAAATAGTCATTTCAAAGATATAATTCCAAAACTTTAAAAGCAATTTATCATGTTCACGAATATAAGAACCTATAATTATGTAATGCTAATGTTCTTAACATATTTATTTATTTTTTGATACTCACTATTCCATTCTGAATGAAAATTTTATTTTTTTCATCAATTTAAAATTCCACAAGAGATTGAAAAAGGATAGAGATGGAATAGACTTCATTTTTTTTTCTTAAAAAATATATCTATATAAACCTAGTAAAATCATTAATGAATAATAAAATATGTTTATGAACTAGACTTAATGACATAGAAGCAGGACCTCACACATAAGAATGTATAATATTAAAAGGAGATTGAATTTATTAACTAAAGGAAGAGGAAATCTAGCTAATTTTCCTAGGAAATAAAAAGAGTAAGTTGAATAAGCTTAGGCAACCATACACATATTCAGGAGAGACATATACTTGTCTTCTTACTATCTTCTTTATAGAAACTATCTTGATTTGATACTTAATTGGTCGTATTTGATTTGTTAGGTCATTCAAAGAAAGCTTACTTAGGAATGATTTTTACCAACAATCAAGGGGTTTTGTACATAACATCGACAAAAGATTTATTTTTGGTTTAACATAGTCTCAAAATGAGTACATTGGAGGTCAAATCCCTCTATAAATAGAAGAATTTAATCAGAAGATTGAAAATAGTCTCAAATACGATCATGTGCTAGATTATATTCTTGTTTGGAATCAGGGTTGAAGAGACAGTCTTACACACGAGCATGGAAAAGCCTGTGCCACATCTCTATAGATTTAATTTCTTATATTTAAGTTGTTACATTTTTATATCCAACAAGAATTGTTCTTAGACAATTATATTTTCAACACTTGAGAATTAGAATTATTGTTCTTTGTGACCAATATGTCTCTACACACTACCACTAAAGAGGACAATTATTCTTCCACTAATATTCTTGTAGACATATAAATACACAATCATCTCCAAAATAAAATTTTTGAATTTATCATGAAAGAATCTTTATATGTCTCTTAACCTTTCAACTATATATCAAATGTATCAACAAAGGCACTAATTCTAATTGAATGTGCTGTCATAAGGCTTGAACTTTTCAATTTTTATTTACTCCAACTACTTATCTTGAGAGTGATTCTCTTATAAGTATACATTGAAATTAACAATTTATTCAATAAGTCTATAATATTATATCCAACATTTTAGTTATCTCTTATGCTTTCATTATCCAATTTAGTTCTAAACTTAATGGATAATGCATGCTTCAATTAAGCATCACATCCCTAAATCATTAACTTTAACTCTTTTAAAGAGTTAGTGTTTCATATATAATATGAAATCTTGTTAATTGGTTCAATTGGAACTATTGAAGATAAGTTATTATATTAGGCATAGCTATGGAAAAATAACATTGCATCATACAATATCTCATATTGTACTTTTCTCATTACATAAATTCATACTCTTACAGAATTTTGTTGTGAAGTTATTCACAACAGAATATCATTTCCTATAAATAATCAAAAATTTAAAACTAACTATATCGATCTCATCAAAGTACTTCACCATTTTAAATACTTAATTTCTACATAGATTTAAATAATTTGAACTTTCAAATTTTTAAATCAACATTTTATTTAATACATATGACTATATCGTATAAATTAAT
>JANIHY010143977.1:0-10528 GCA_027479065.1 Erythroxylum brevipes
TTGTGATTTAAATTACTGTGATGCCATATGGATATTAGTAGAATTGTTCTGGTAGTGCGCCTTTGTCGTGGGATACGTGTCGGGAGTCCCGATCTGTACCCTACGGTGAAGGGGCGCTACATATGCACTCAATGAAAAAATAGATCAAGTTGCAAATTCTTATTTAAAAAGAAATCTCTTAAAAAGAAGAAGGCAAAGATGACATATTCTAATATTATAGAAAAGATCTTGATTACGATTGGTGAATAATCAAAAAGAAAAAATGATTAACTTAAGAAAAACTAGCCTTAACGACATACACTATAAATGATGGATTTAAAGCTTCATCAATTAATTAAGAGACTAATATAATGATGGAATATTTAAATTCCTTACATAACTTAGGTGTCGGAGGGTGTGCATTATGGAAAAACAGTAAAGATTTTACATAATTCTCCACTTTTTAAGGAGATTTTTATAAAGATATAAAATGTGAAGAAAAATAAATTTGATTAAATATCTTTAGTTTTTTTAATGTTAATGCATATTAACGTCTTTTGATACAATGTTTTATATGAACTTTTAAATTTATGTTGAATATTATGATGTTTCATAATCGTTCTAACATTTATATTTAAATATCTTTATTGATTATTAATGTTGATATTGTAGATACATGCTCTCTTTATCGAATTTTGAATCAAATTCAAATGATGAACTGATGAAGGTAGTTATTACTTCTTTAGTTAAAAAAGAGAATGAATATTTTTATTTACACAAGCAACCATGTGAAATATTTGGTCTATCAAATCATGATTGGATATTTGAGCTTTTGAATGAAAATTGGACAAGGATTTGTGAGAAATTAATAATGAATAAGATATTCTTCTTAAGCTTATGTATTAAATTTAAGAGTTTAAGAGGCTTTAAATCATTTGACTATGGAAGAACAAATTGCAATTTTCTTAATAACTATAGGGCATAGTGAGACAACTAGATGAAGAGTACTTTAAAAATTCAACCTAGACAATTTTAAAGTATTTTTCATAGAGTCCTATATGCATTTAATCATATTACAAAACGTCATTATTTCATAATCCTTTGCCAATATGCCTTCTATAATTTAGCATAATTCAAAATATTTTCCATATTTTCATATCTATTCATCTATTTAATTATTATTTTTATTACATCCTTATATTCAATTAACTATCTTAATAATACAATTTTTTTAGGATTTCATTGGAGTAATAGATGGTACACATATTGATACATGTGCTCCAACCAATAAATAAATACCATATCGAGGTAAAGGAACTGATCCAACCTTAAATAGTACATGTTATTGCTCAATTGACATGTATTTCACAAGTGTAATGCTTGGATGGGGATGTATTACAAATGACTTTCAAGTCCTTTTAGAAACAGTAACAAGTCCAACAAATCAATTTCTTATGCCTTCACTAGATATTATATTATTTTAAATAAATAAAGCAATTACAATTAATTTTTAATAGCTTTATGTTAATATTATGTTCTTTATATATTAAGTAAGTTTTAATTAGTTGATTCGTGCTTTAGTAATATGCTTGGATTTTTTTTTACTATATTAAGGTGAGAGATGTCATTTACAAGATTACATAAGAAGAGGAAGAACTCAAAGTCCACAAAAATTGTTTAACTATAAACATTCTTCATTAATAAATTTTATATGAAGATTTTTTGACATTATAAAATTAGGATTTTCTATACTTTTAAACATGCCGAGTTATGATATGAAGAATCAGAAAAACATCATTTTTACTTATTATATACATTTTTATATTTATAATTAAGTAAAGTATAGCTCAATTACAATAAAATAAAGAATCTAATGATGAATTAACCTTAAAAGACAAAATTAGCCATAATTTATGAGGTTTTTCTTTCAACTTTTCTTGAACTCCAACTCTTGAAATTAATCTAACATACACATCTAGTGGATCTCTTGATTGGCTAGTCAAGTTCACATAATCTGTTGGACCCTGAACTTTTCTTGAAAAATTTGAATTATTAAATGAAATTAAATGAGGAATTGGTGGTTTTATTTTCATATGCAAAGAAAAGGGAAATTCAAGATCTTGAAATGATATTTTGAGGTCAAAGCATGAAATAGGTGTTTTGTGTAAGTATGTGTTGTGGGTGCTTTAATGAAATTGATATTAAAAGAATTAATTTTAGTTTTTGATGACGTTGAGATTTTTGGGTAAATTTGTATGTGTAAGGGTACTAAGAACATGTATAGTGAATGAGTTGATTTGAATGGAATTAAAAATCAAGAAATAAATAGTGAAAGTGTTAGATTTTGGAGAGTCAAAAGTTTGAAATTTTTGGGATGAATAGTAACAATGTTGACTTTGTGATCTAAAATTTTTGTGAATTTTTTTGGGTTGATATGTGCAGATTTTGATAAAATGATCATTATGAAAGTGGTAGCTTTTCTTGATATCTTTCTATCGCTATAAAGTATGACATTTTTCGATATCGGGGTTGAAAGTTATGATCATTTGAAGTTTTGGATGTTTTGCTTTGTTTTTTAAAATGTCCATAAGGGTTGGCTTTGTGTAAGCTGTGCTTTGAGGAAAATTCTGGACTGATATGGTTCGAATTGCATTAAGTAGCCTTCTTGATTGAAATTTTGATCTATATAGAGGCTGAAATTGCTCTTAAAGTATTCATGAAAGTTGAAATTTGTATTTTTTTTCTTCTTTACATTGATGTAAAGTATGACATTTTTGGACTTTGGAGCTGAAAGATAGAAATTTTAGAAGTTGTGTTATTGTTTAAGATGACATTATTTGGAAAGAAGCTTTGATTGAAAAATTTACCAAGTTAGAGGTAGAAATTGCTTTTAAGTCCTTCTTGAAAGTTGTAGATTGTGTTTTTATCCTTCCATTGATATAAGACATGAAATTTTTGGACCATGAAATGGGAAGTTATGATTTTTAAAAATTGTGTTACTGTTTAGGGTGACATATATTGAACAGAAATTTTGAAGTGGATTTTGACTCCTTTAGAGATCGAATTTGTTTTTCAGTCCTCATGGAATTTGTAGATCCTTCTTTCAGCTTTCCATTGTTACGAAGTTTGCAAATTTTGGAATTCTGAGTCAAAAGTTATGAGGTGTGGAAGTTATGGATTTTGGAATTTTGGTAGAAAAAAAAAGAAAGTGGTCGTGATCCTAAACTAGTCGCAGGGCGACGCCCTTGCGAGGGTGAACGCCTCTTGAGGTGAGCGGCTGACGCTCGCGACCGCGAGCACGCGTCCCTCGCGAGTGCGACACCGTTTTGATTTTTTTATTTTCCTCCTCTAATCCAACCCTCATCTACTCTTTTGCGTATATCTTTTTTGTCCGATATTTGATTGACCTGATTTTTGAAGTGTTGGATTCCTAAGACATTTATCTACTTTTACATGAAAAATTTATTGGTTTTGATATTATTTTTGAAAAAGATTGATTTAATCCAAGTGAGAGGATGGGTTGAAAAATTTTGAATATGCTTCAGTATTTTGACGATATCTCGATCTGTGGAGATCTAATTGGATTGATTCTTGTAGAAAAATAAACTAGAGACATGGATCTACAAGTTATAAGAAGGAATCGAAGTTCAATTTAGTCTTTAAGACTTTCAAATTCTGGAGTGAAGTTGGCTGTAGTGTTAGTTTTTGTTTTACAATAGTCCGAAAAGCCTCAGGCTATAATTTCTAGATTATGGAACCAAATTGAATGATTTTGATGTCTTTGAAACATTGAGAGAATGAGAAACATTTCTCTAGAAGGAATTATTAGCAAATTCCTTCAATTTGATGATTAGAAAAATGTCTTAAGTTAAGTATGAATTAAATGAATTTTGAGGCTTTGTTATATTATGTTATTTTTGTGGAATTAATTAGCATGTCAATTTGAGTAAGATCATATGGCATAGGTTGATTAGATTAAATTGAATTAAAGTGGTAAGTTATGTATGAGGGCATTTTGGGAAGAACACTAAGCCATTTAAGTTACAAGGGTTATAAGGAAGGGCATAAGGGTCTTTGATCATTCATTAATGGCAAAGTTGTAAATAGAAGAGTATACTTGCATTTAAGAAGAAAACATGAACGAAATTAGAATGAAAAGAAAGAACAAAAGGAAAGAAGAAATGAGAGAGTGAGTATTCGGATGGAGAAGAGGAGAAAGAAGAAAGAACTTTTAGGGTTTGATTTTTCTAACATTTTAAGAGGGATTTTGATGCTTATTCATGAAGGAAAAAGAAAGAGGAGCATGAGAGCTTCCATCTAAGCTAAGAAACTCTTCATTTGGTGAAGGATTTAAGGTAAGTTGGATTTTAACATTTTGGAATTTGAAAGTTTCTTAGTTTAGATAGCTTAAGAAACCTATGGGTTTAAGTTTTCTAAGATTAATTTAGGTGATTATGCCTTATTTGATGTTCAATTTGAATTCCTATTGGTTAGGGATTTTTGCAATTGATGAAGGAAATTACAGAAGTTATGGGAGAAAGAATAGAGGCTTTGGACAAGTTTCAAGCAAGGAAATAAGGTAGGTTTCATGTTTATAATTTAAGTAATGAGCCATACGTGTTTTCTATTAAATTAAGAAAACAAAATGATTTCAATGGTTTCGTAAATGTTGCTTTTATTGTTTGTGATTTGTTTTGAGAAATTGCTATAATTTTGGCATTCATTTCTTTGAATGATTTGAGAAATTGTGATGTGACTTTGATTGATGATTTGTAAAAGAATGTGAACATGATTTTTTAAAGAATGCATTGGTTATAAATTGCCTTTCGGAAATGTGGCATTTTGGCCAATATGTTTGAACAATGTGAAATGTATGCTTATATGGGTTTGTGGTGGTCCCTTAAGTGAGTCAAGTGCACTTGTCTGTATATAGGCTTTTTTCGCCTGCCCGCTAGTGGCATTGAAGCTCCTCACGGACTCCCATAAGTTCACGGTTACACATGACTGTTATGCAGAAATGTGTAGTACGTTTTGTTTTGGACTCACCCGAACCAATTCTGATGTGTTATTTGTTTTTAATTTGTGATCATTTTGATGCATCTGTTATGTTTAATGTGATGATGCTTTGAATTATGATTTATGACGTTTATAAATCGCTTAATAAGTTTTGAATTTTGGGAAACTTATGTTGTGCGGATTTCAATGTGAATTTTGCAAAGAAAATAAATATTTCAATGTTTTTGCTTATTTTGGGTTATAAGCATGTTACCCACGAGCTATAAGCTCACCCCCCTTCATTCCCATCCACAGGTGATGAGAAGAAGATCGGGTGAAAGAAAGTGAAGATTTTTGTTTGTATGTGTACATATTGTATTGTTTTTAAGTTAGATTGTTGTTGAGAATTTTGGGAGTTGTGTATTTTTGTATATTCGGATTTTGATATTGATGTTGTATTATGGCTTGTAATGCCATCAAAGTTTGTAACAATTATTCATGATGGTAACGAGTTATGGAATTGTGTATAGATATGGCATGTAAATTGTATATGGATGAAATGATATCAATGTGATTGATTGTGTTTAGATTCCGGACAGAAGGTCTGATGATTGTGATGATTGATCTGAATTATTGAAGTGCTCTTTGTATATGAATTGATGGTATATAGACATATGTGTGAGATTTTATGGAAAGAAAGAAAAATAAGATTGTTAAATGATGAGATATGAGTGCATATGAAGAAGAAAATAAACTGAGGTTGAGGGATTGATGAAAATCCCATTTGGAAGTGGTTTTGCTTTGATTGATGATAAAAAAAAATTTATACCGATTTGGATTGGTTTAGACCAAGTGTGTCTTTACAGTTTCCAACGTTTTTCTAAAGTATGCGTTTTCGGATGTCGAAGTTAAGAGTTTTGTCCTTAAGCGTTTTGTTTTCTTTGATTCCGAGCCTTTCAATTTCTTTGGTTCCTTAAGCTTTCGATTCCTTTGGTTTCCGCACGCGCTTTCGATTCCTTTGGTTTTTGATCTGAAGTTGGCCCACTTTTGGTTTTTGATTTCTTTCGTTTTCGCCCACTTTGTTTTTCGATTTATGATTTCAAGGTTGGGTTCTGAAAACGGGTCCTAACATGAGTGGTATCAGAGTGCCAGTACTAGGATCTTACATAGGCACATATGTATAAGTTATATGCATGAGAAATGGATAAGAGTTTGAATGGATAGAATTGAATTAGTGAGAATGTGATAATGATGTGAATGTATTTTCATGAATTATTTGAAGAACTAAGTGGTTGTTTGATTAAGGTGACGAGTTATGATCGATCATAAGAATGTGTAAATGATATTGAGATTAGAATTTCATGATGAATATACTTCTACAATTTGGTTGAATTGATTTCGAATATACATATATGAGATGCAATAAAGGATGTTTGAAAGATGAGATGAATGATATAGCTATATATATATATATATAGAAGTTCAAAAGGTTAAATTGAATGGTTTTGGTCCATATTAAGGTTATAAAGAATTGGACCATTGACTTGTGTAAATATGTTAAGAAATATTGATATGATATGATCTGATATGGGTGTTATTGACATAAGAAGTGAAAAAAAATTGTGAGTAAGTTGAGATAGATATATGATGAGGAATTAGTTAAGAAAGTGATTGACTAAATAAATGATTGAAAGACCAAGTGAGTCTATTGACTAGGGTCATTTGGAAGAATTTATTTGCGAGAATGAATTACTTTGGAGATTGAGGAATATTACCTCCATTGTTTGATTACTCAAGTAAGAATTTCAAGGACGAAATTCTTTTAAAAGTGGGAGAAATGTTGGACCTCAAACTTTTCTTGAAAAATTTGAATTATTAAATAGAAATTAAATGAGGAATAGGAAAATATTGAAACATGTCCATGAAAATTTATGATTTTTTAGATTAATTTGGACGCGATGTCGTTTTGATTTTGTTATTTTCCTCCCCTAATCAGACCCTCTTCCACTATTTTGCTTATATCTTTTGTTTCCGACATCCGATTAACCTAATTTTTGAAGCGTTAGATTCTTAGGACATTTCTCTACCTCTCCATGAAAAATTTATAGGTTTTTATATTATTTTTGAAAAATATTGATCTAATCCAAGTGAGAGGATGGGTTGAAAAATTCTGAACATGCTTCAGTATTTTGGCGATATCTCGATATGTGGAGATCCAATTGGATTGATTCTTGATGAAAAATAGACATTAGACATGGATCTACAAGTTATAAGGAGGAATTGAAGTTCAATTTAGTCTTTAAGACTTTCAATTTCTGGAGTGAAGTTGGCTGTAGTATGCAGTCTTGGTTTTACAATAATCCGACAAGCCTTGGGCTATAATTTCTAGATTATGGAACCAAATTGAATTATTTTAATGTCTTCGAAAAATTGAGACAATGAGGAACATTTCTCTAGAAGGAAGTGTTAGCAAATCCCTTCAATTTGATGATTAGAAAATGTTCTTAAGTTAAGCATGATTTTGAGGTTTTGTTATATTCTATGATTTTGGGGAATTAATTAGCATGTTAATGTGAGTAATTAGCATGTTAATGTAAGTAAGATCATATGACATGGATTAGCTTGAATTAAAGTGTTAAGAATGCATAAGGGGTAAAATTGGAAAGCCACTTAAGCTTTTAAGGTTATAAGGCTTATATGTAAGGACAAAGTAGTCTTTGCTCATTCATTAATGACATTTTTGTAATTAAAAGAGTGGTTTTGTTTCTTAAAGGAAGGAGAAGCATGAAATTGGGAAGAAAATTGAAACAAAAGAAAAGAAATAAGAGAAGAGTGTGTTCGGTGGAGAAAGGAGAGAAAGAAGAAAGAAAAGAGAAGTTAGGGTTTTGATTTTACTAAGCTTTTAAGACAGATTTTGAGTTGTTTCAAGAAGGAAAAAGGTCGAAGAAGATGAGAGCTTCCATATGAGCTAAGAAATTTCTCATTTGGTAAAAGATTAAGGTAAGAATAGGTTTATGATTTGTTGGATTTATGAAAAGATTTTGGTTTAGATAGCTTAAGATAAGTATGGGTTTAAGTTTTCTAAGATTAATTTTGGTGATTATGTCTTATGTATTGTTCAATTTGAATTCCTATTAATTAGGGATTTTGTCTTGGATGAAGGAAATTAAGAGAGGTTATGGGGGTTCGGAAACGGGGTCCAACAATTGTACATACACTCTTTGACATTTCGGGTGTATTGAATAGTAATGGGATAGATTGAGGATTGTGGTTATAGTGAATGGGTATAATGAAATGGAGTAGAAAGACTAGAAATAAAATTTAAGTGTTGGATTTAGTGAAGGAAAATATGTTGGAGAAGTTTACCGAGAATATATAAAATAGGAGTCTTTGATAGTGGAGCAGAAAGTTATGGTCCTTAGAAAGGGAAATGTTTAGGAGTGTAAGGACGCATCATCTGTAAAGACACTTCGTCTGTGATGACATCATTCGTCTTAAGACTTTTGTTTCATCTATCTTTCACTTCGTCTTAAGTGTTGCATCGTTTTAAGTTGACTTTACTTCGTCTTAAATTGACTTCATTAGTCTGCTTTTTGGCATTCGTCTGCTTTTTGGCATTCATTTGCTTTTTGACATTCGTCTGCTTTTTGGCATTCGTCTATTTTTTGACATTCATTTGCTTATTGTATTCGTCTGCTTTTGGCATTCGTCTACTTCTTGATTTGTCTACTTTTTGCTTCGTCTGCCATCTGTTTCGTCTAATGTGGACAGAACCTTATTTGAATCTTTCAATCATGACTTTGTCGTCCGAGCTCCAAATGAACTGATTTTTGAAGCATTGGATTCATAACACAATTCTCTATCTCTCTCCATAGAAATCATGGCTTTTGGTTTTGAATAAGAAAAGACTGATCTAATGAAAGAAAAGGTATCAGTTGGAACAATGATTTGGTGTTGTTTCACAAAATGTACTTCGGTATTGTAATTGTATATGGATATGTAAAATTCCAAATGAGATGATTTTGATTTGGAGTAAACTAGAGACATAAGACATAGGGGAACATGTTTTAGAAGAAAGTGCTGCAAAATGAATTCAATGTCAGGGTCAAAAAGAACATGTAAAGTTGACCCGAAATGATGTGTTATGGGAAAAATCGGAAAGTGAGTAATGATTTATGATTTGTGATTTCAGTGGTTTCATTAAGTCATAAACTTAAGTATAAATTATACTTAAGTGAGTTTTAATAAAGGGAAGTGGATAAGTGGATAAGAATTGGACAGGTGTCCTAGCTAAAGTTAAGATTTTTATTGCCTTAAAAGACAAGTTATTGTCTTTGTCTTTATCCTTTCTCAAAATTTCTTTCTTTAGAGCTCGTCCAACCCAGAGCTTTTCATCAAATATTCACCAAAGTTAAATCTTGCTTGTCTCTGTTTGTCCCCACTTCCACTATGATATTCTTTTCACTTCCACTATGATATTCTTTCTTTTATTCCAAGAAAAACCAAGCTTCCCTATCAACCTTCAAGATGAGGTACATAAGTTGCATGAAAGTTAAGGTTTTGTGATGGTTGAAGATTTTGGAGTTTCAAATAAGTAAGCTTTTTATGATTATGTAGTTTTGGCCTGAAATGAAACATGCATCACGTTAGCTCACTTTAAATGGTTAAGAACAATGATATTCTAATTTGTTGGAAAATGAGTGAGGAGATTTAGTGTGTCGTATATGGTGATTTTCTTTAGATTAATGACTGAAATATTATGGGATAGTGTTAAAACCCGTTTTGAAATTGAAAGATCGATGAAAGAGTGTATGATGATGTTTAGAGCTAAGAAAGAAAGATTAAAGCGATAGCTAGAAGAAGAAGGTGAAGCGAATGCACTGGTTGAAGATGCAGAAAATGTGATGAATATACGTAGTGAATGTTTCTGCTTTTGATGATTAAGAAAAATGATAGATGTTGATTGGGTTGTAATAAGTTGAGTTGAAATGAAATAGGAATGAAGAGGAGATATTATGAATTAATAGAAAGTCAATAGTGATACATATATATATATATATGTGGAGACTTTGGTTCCTCTCCCCTAATCACATACGGGAATTATATTGGAAAATTTAGTGGATGAGTTAGTGACATCAAATTACCAAGAAATTGAGTTTGTGAGTAACAAAATAACTCTCTTATTTATAATTATGAATTGACTAACTTTGACTTGATCATTTTGTAATTGAAGATCATATTGAGAATAATCAAATTTAATATTATTAATAATGATTGTAAGTATAAAAATAAATTTAGTTAATAAAAATGTCAAATTATTTCAATAATGTATGAAACTATAAACTCAAAATTAATCAATTTTACATTGATTTATACTTTTTATTTTTCTTTTCTAAATTATATGATTTGAAATTTTATTTGGTGTCACAAAATTTTCAAATAATTTTAATAGTAAATTTTTAATATCATATATGATTCTTACAAAAAAACAATAAATATTGATATATGGTAAGTAATATAATATAATGATATATGGTAAGTAATATAAGATTTA
>JANIHY010144079.1:0-10516 GCA_027479065.1 Erythroxylum brevipes
GTTTAAAACTTTTTAATAAAATATAAATTTAAATATTTAAATATTTATAATTTGATTCCAGATTTTTAAATTAACTGATATTTATTTATATATTAAAATTATATAATAATATAGCATGTTAGAATTAAATTAAGTGGGCATTATTAATGCGCATTTGCACAGTATTTCATGATCAATTGCGCAATTAAACTGTAGGAAATGAAGTTTTATAAATAAATAATTAAAGTTGCGTTGACATTGACTTATGTCTTCGAAAGAAAATTAGATATTAATAATTTGCTACTTTAATTAATTATATGTGAGTGAATGAGGGAGGAGTAATGGGATATTTCATTTGAGTGAATAGGGAGTGAGTTAAGTTGGGTGACATATGATGCAGTAAAAAGGTGTTTTTTTTTGTTGTCCACGAGTTATTATAGGAGGGTCCCAACTATGGAAAGGCATCTTTAAACCATTCATACCTAAACTAATCCTCGCTCGAATCAGGTGGGTCCCTTGCGGGAGGCAAAACTTTGCCTCAAGTCTTAAACGGTTGCATATATAAGGGGGTTCGAACCCATGACTTCACTTATATTCGTCAAATCATACTGAATTCTTTTTTTCTCCTCTCCAATCAAAGTTCCAGGCTAATTATAAGGAAACTTGAACAAGTTTAATGCGCGACCAGTTTAGGATAGTTGAGTTCATAATGTGATCACAAGACTAGAATCATTCAATAGTATGGCCTACCCTTGCCATTTAGATTTTAAAACAAAACGTGTGGGGTTTGTTGATTCGTTACCTTTTCGATAAAACATCACTGATCTCATCAACAAAATTTCTCGAACGACGTCATTTTATTCGATTAGAACCTTTCAATAGTATGGCCTACCCTTGCCATTGAGCATACAGTTGATTACTTTTTTATAAAAGGGAAGACAAGCGTTACAAATTACATGTTAACTCTAGGGTGACAAACTCCTTATTCATCTTCTAAGAAGATAGGTATGCAACCCCTAGGTGGAAGCTCAAAAGTAGTGACTCCTAATTCGAATTGGACTGCAAAATTTGCAAGCCAGTCCACATATTGATTACTTTCCTTATATATATGCCTAATAACAACGACCCAATTATGGGTGAACAGTTCATCAATGCTCACCACTAAATTTTAGAACACATTCAGGCCACTATGAATTTCTTGTTATGTTATTTGGCATAATGAATGCTCCTTCCACTTTTCAAGCAGCAATGAATGATATTTTTCGCCCGTGCCTTCATAAATTTGTCTTGATCTTCTTCGATGATATATTAATATATAGAAGCAATTGGACAACTCATTTATCTCACTTGCGCACTATGTTGGAGTTACTTCGCCAAAATCAGTTGCATCTCAATAGAAAGAAATACTCTATGGGAAAAAAATCTATTGAATATTTAGATCATCAGCTAGTGGTGTCAAGATGGACCAATCTAAAGTTTCTTCCATTTTAAGATGGCTTACACCTAAATCTGTAAAAGCTATGAGAGGTTTTTTAAGGCTAACGGGATATTACCGTCGCTTTATTAAAAACTATGGACAACTAGCTAAGCCCCTCTTAGCTTTTCATCGAAAAAAAACCCATCATCCATTTTCTTGGTCTCCTTCAGCTCAACACTCTTTCGATAATCTGAAACAAGCTATAATTTCTTCACCGATGCTTACCATGACCAACTTCAACTAACAATTTATAGTAGAATGTGATGCTTTAGGGATTGGGATAGGAGTTATCCTTATGCAATAAAATAAACCGATTGCCTTCTTTAGTAAAGCTCTATCCGAAAGAGCAGCTAATCAATCAGCTTATAAAAATGAACTCATGGCTTTGGTTGTTGCTATCCAACATTGGTGCCCCTATTTGATGGGTTGTCCCTTTATCATTCAAACAAATCAAAGGAGTTTAAAACATTTGGTAGAGCAACAAGTTACTACACCATCACAACAGTATTGGCTCTCAAAGTTGTTAGGATATAATTTTCTAATTGGATACAAACCAGGCCGCACCAATAGAGCAGTTGATGCTCTGTCCCGACGAGATGAGGAAGTTGAAATTTTGGTTTTATCTGGACCACTTTGGGTGGACTGGACTGAGATTGCTAAAGGGGTCCATGAAGATGAATTCTTGGGTTCTGTTATACGGGATTTACAAAATGGCGACCAGAGAACATCCAAATTTCTCTTTAATTCCTGATCGGTTGTATTACAAAGGTCGGTTGGCAATTCCATCTACTTCAGCCTAGGTCCCTAAATTGATTTTTGAATTTCATGCTACTCCAATAGGCAGACACTCTGGGGCCTATTGTACTTATAGGTGATTTGCCTCGAATTTCTACTAGAAACGGATGATGGGAACAATTCAGAAATTTGTTACAACATGCTTAATTTGTCAACATAGTAATTATGAGGCCCAATCATAGGCGGGACTTCTACAACCATTGCCTATTCCTAAGCATATTTGGGAAGACATTTATCTTGACTTTATTACAGAGCCACCTAGATCTCAAGGTGTTGATTGTATCTTTGTTACTGTGGATCAGTGGCTGAAGTTTTTAATAGAGAAGTGGTTTGTTTGCATGGAATTCCTAAGACTACAGCCAGTGACAAGGATCGTCTATTGTTGAGCCCTTTTTAGAGCGAGTTATTTTGGCTGTAGGGTACCCAACTCAAATTCAGCACCGCCTACCATCCACAAACTGATGGATAGACAGAGGTATTGAATCGTTGCTTGGAATCATATTTGAGATGTTTCTCTTTGGAACAACCAAGATATTGGGTCAAGTGGTTATGTTGGGCTGAATATTGGTATAATACGAGCTTTCAAAGCGCCATAAGAAAGAGTCCATTTGAAGTAGTATATGGAAGGGCACCTTCAGTTTTGTAATGCTATTTGCCTGATGAAACACGGGCTGAATCTGTAGCCCAAAACCTTCAAGACCGAGACGAGGTCATCAGGCAATTTTAGTTTAATCTCCACCAGGCTCAACAGTTGATGATCAAATATGCAACATGTCATAGGAGATATGTTCAATTCTTTATGTGAGATAAGGTTTTTCTTAAACTTCGTCCCCATTGCCGAAATTCAGTGAGTTATCGAATCTGCTCTAAGTTGGCACAAGATACTATGGGCCATTTGAGGTGTTAGAAAAAATTGGGGCTATGGCTTATAAATTAAAGCTTCCTTCAACTTGTCGTATTCACCCGATGTTTCATATGTCACAACTAAAACGAGTTATTGGAAATCATCTAATATTGTCTAATTTACCAGATACTCTTGTAGTGAAAGAAGGGCCACTTATTGAGCCTGAAAAAATTATTCAATGTCGTTGTATTAAAAAATCAGGTCAATCTGTCAAGCAGGTTCTAGTGCAGTGGAAAGGTCAAACTCCTGATGAGGCCACTTGACTAGATGAGACAGACTTGATGGGTCAATTTCCTTACTTAAACCTTAGGGACAAGGTTGCTTCTCAAGAGGGTGGCAATGATAGAAAAGAAGCAGGCCCAAGACCACTTCAAGTATATTCTAGAAGAAATAAAGGTGTAGAAGAAAAAGGACAACAATCGGTTATTTGACGAAAAGGACAACAATCAGTTATGAGGAAAAGGTTGTGTGACTGTAAGACGTAGCAAAAATTAGTTAGAAGGGGGAGATATCTACCAACTGTATAAAAGAGGGGTAGATTATGGTGCGGGGAGGAAATCAAGTATTGGCCTTTTGGGGCAGAATTTCTCTGCACGGGATTCTTTCCTAAGGACTGATCTCAGTCTTTTGCTTTCTTTAATCATAAAATTTCCAATTACAGAATCAATACAAATTACAACCTATTTCTTTCAATACCCTTGTTTATGTTTTTTTCTCTACCATACACCCATTAGCATCCTAAATAGCAGAACTTTTCTTTGGACAAGGTCTTCGTCAATACATCAGGTACTTGATCATAAGTATTGCAGTACTTTAAGGATATCTGTAATATCCCAGATCGCCCGTTCACAAATATTGTCCGCTTTGGGCCTTGACCCAACCAAGCCCTCACGATTTTACTTTTTCCGAGAACTTCCCAGGAGGTCTTCCATCCTGGTACTACTCTTGCCTAAACACATTTAACTTCAAAGTTCTGATAGGATCCGGTACATTAGGCCATGGAAAACGCGTCTGTAAGGGGGACCTAGCCTCCTGCCGGTCCAACTGGCCCGAGAACTGGCTCTGATATCACTGTAACAGCCTAGATTACCCGCTTATAGATATTGTCCGCTTTGAGCCTTGACCCAGCCAAGCCCTCATGGTTTTGCTTTTCCCCAGAACTTCCCAGGAGGTGGAAAAGCAAAACCGTGAGGGTTTGGCTGGGCCAAAGCCCAAAGCGGACAATATCTATAAGCGAATGATCTAGGTTGTTACCCGACCCAATGTGCTAACGTAGGACGCTAGACCCTAAAGGGGCTAATCCCTAAGGGTGGATTATGAGATCCCACATCGGTTGGAGAGGGGAATGAAGTACGCCTTATAAGGGTATGGATACCTCTCCCCCTCATACGCATTTTCCCAAAGGGTGGGAAGTCCTGGAAAAACAAAACCGTGAGGGTTTGGCTAGGCTAAAGCCTAAAGCGGACAATATTTGTAAGCGGGTGATTTGAGCTATTACAATATCTCTTCTCTTGCAACTAAATCACGAATAAAATGATATCGTATATCGATATGCTTTGTTCTACTATGAAAGGTTGGATTCTTCATCATGCATATTTGTTGTTTTGTTATCACAAAATATCTCTGTAGGTCCTTCTTGCTTCTGTTGAAGATCAACTAATATCCTCCTTAGCCAAATGGCTTGACAAGCTACTGAAGTTACAGAAATGTACTGTGCTTCTGAAGTTGAAAGTGCCACTGTTGCTTGCTTCTTTAAGCTCCAAGTGATTGCTCCAGACCCCAAGGTGAATACATTTGTTGAAATACTACGTCGATCATCCAATGAATTGCCCAATCACTATCTATAAGCCCATGCAATCTAAATTTGGAAGCTTTCGAGTACCAAATTCCATACTCTATCGTTCCAGCTATGTAACACAAGACCCTTTTTGCTGCCCCATAATGAATCTTTGAGGGTTCTTGCATAAATCATGAAATAAACAACAAATGCTATGTTGGGTCGTGTATGTGTTAAATAAATCAATCTCCCTACCAAGCTTCTAAACCTTTTAGTATCTGCAGTCTCTGACTCCATGCTTCAGTTTTTCATTGATGTTCATTGGTGTAACTGCAAGATTACATCTAAACATGCCAAACTTGTTAAGTAAATCTCTAGCATATTTCCTTTGCGCAATAAAAACCACATCTTCAGCTTGATGAACTTCAAGGCTAAGAAAGTAATGTAACAAACTCATATATGACATTTCAAACTCATCCATCATCTGCGTTTTAAACTCATTCACAAGAGAATTTGAAGAACCAGTATAAATTATATCGTCAACATAAAGACAGAAAATGATGAAATTATTTTTACCTTTCTTCTTTACATACAAGGTTGGTTCATTCTCACTTCTTTCACACCCCTTTTGCTGGAAATAACCATCAATTTTACTGTACCAAGCTCGGGGAGTTTGCTTTAGCCCATATAATGCCTCCTTAAGCTTGTATACCTTTGTCCCTTTGCCTTGCAAAATGAAACCTTCTAGTTGTGCTATATAGACTTCTTCACGTAAATCTCCATTCAAGAATGTAGATTTGACATCAAATTGAAAAATTGACTATTGCAATTGAGCTACCAAAGCTAAAACAATTCTCACAGCTTTGAAGCGAGCTACCAGAGAGAAAGTTTCTTCGAAATCAGTACCTTGTTGCTGCGCGTACCCTTTTGCCACGAGACTTGCTTTATATTTTTATATACTTCCATTTACAACAAATTTGGTTTTCAAAACTCATTTCAAAGCAATTATCTCATTACCTTCTGGTAAGTCAACCATCTCCCAAGCTCCATTATTCTCTATAGCTTTAATCTCTTCCACCATTGCTTTCCACCATTTTTCTTTTTCATTAGCTTCAAAAAAATTTATAGGATTTGAGACAGTGAGAACAAATTGACAAGATTCATATATGTCAGTTAAGGACTTATAACTCCTTGGCGGTGTTTTATTTGAAGAATCATCAGTTGTAGATGAAGAATTTTTGCTTGATGTTAGTCTGGTCGTAGTTGTCTGGCTTGATGAAATGGAGGAAATTGTAGGATCAAGTACATTGTTCTTGAACATGATGTCAACAGGAATGGAACTCTTTTGTTGCAGTTGTTCTTCACTCCAATTCCAACTTGCTTTCTCATCAAATGTTACATCCCTTCTGATTAAAATCTTTCCACAGATAGGATTATACAACGTATATACTTTGGATTGAGTATAATAACTAGTAAAAATGCATTTTTCAGATTTTTTGTCAAGCTTTTGACGAGTTTGAGAATTTACCAAAGCATAACTAACACTTACAAAAACTCGTAAATGACTTACAATTGGTTTCCTTTCATGCTAAGCTTCGTAGGGAGTTCAATTCATGATAGCCCTTATTTGATGATATATTTAGCAAATAAACCGATGTTGCTACAACTTCTGCCCAAAATTGATTAGAGAGTCCCTTCAATTGTAGCATACTTCTTACCATCTCCACCACAGTTTGATTTTTTCGTTCGGCCATACCATTCTGCTTCGGAATATAAGGAGTTGTTAATTACCTATGAATGTCATTTTCTTCACAGTACAAATTGAATTCATTCGATATGAACTCTCTGCCTCTATCTGTGCGTAGTGTTTGGATGTAGTAGCCACTTTGTTTTTCCATTATAACTTTAAAATTTTGAAATTTGCTGAAAGTTTCATATTTGTTTTCAAGAAAGTACACCCAACTCATACGGCTATAATCATTTGTAAATAACAAGAAATATCGACTTCCACTAAAAGATTTTGTTTGCATAGGTCCACATAAATCATTATCAATCAATTATAAACATTGTCCAACTCTCCAAACTTTTCCAACAGGAAATGATTTTCTAGATTGTTTACCATAAATGCACCCCTCACATAAACCAATATAGTTGATTTTGCGTAATCCAAGAACCATATCTTTGTCACTCAACAATTGCAACCCTTTAATGTTTAGGTGTCCATAACTTAAATGCCATAATTGTGAATCATCCATTGTACTTTCAGCAAGAGCACAGTTCTGCAAGCATGAAACATTTAGTGGAAACATCTTGTTTGGTGTCATATTGATACGAATGTTAGTGCCTGATTTCTTATTACTAATGATACAAACATCTTCATAAAAAAATAGAATATCCACCAGCCAATAATTGTCTAACGCTTAACAAATTATAGCCTAATTCAGGCACAAAATGAACATCATGCAAAAGTTTGATTTTACCAGTGCTAGTGACAACTCCAACTGTGCCTTTGCCCTCAACTTACATATCTTTATTGTTTCCAAGTTGAACCTTGCTCTTCTGTGTTTCATCGAGCTCCTGGAATAAAGATTTCGTCCCTATCATATGATTCAAACAACCGCTATCTATGAACCACAAATCGCTTGGTTTTTTATTGGAATCAAAAAATGCCATAAAGAGTTTGTTGTCTTCTTCATTTTCTCCTGCAACATTCACACTTTGATCTTTGTGCCAACAATCATCCGGTGCATGCCCGTACTTGTAGCAATGATGACATTGTTCAGTCATCATATTCATTGTCTGATTTCTATACCAAAAATTAGCCTGAACATGTCCGAATCTGTTACAATGATAGCATTGAATATTTTTTGTGCTTCCTTGCTCGCTGATGTTTTTTGTGTTTTCGTGTTTGTTGGACTGTCTTTGTCCTCTGCCTCTACCATTATTGAGACCACAGCCGCAGAAGCCTCCTCTTCTTCCTCTTCATCTGCTTGCAAAATTGACATTAGTTTCTTGTATTTGAAACGCCTTTTCTTCCTTTTAATGCAATTTGTTGATTTTGGATTCATGAGATTGGAGGGACCCCATCAGTTCATCAACTGAAAGAATATCCAAATCCTTTGCTTCTTCTATAGCAGCTATCATAGGGTCAAATTTTGATGCCAAAATCCTGAGATTTTTTGCAACAATTGTTGCATCTAAAATTTGTTCACCATAAGACTGCATTTGACTGACTATTGTCATTGTTCTTGACAAAAAAATCATTGATTAACTCATCATTTTTCATATTAAAAGTTGCAAATTCATGTCTTAAAGTTTGAAGTTTTACCACCATAACTCTGCCATCGCCTTTGAATTCCTTCTATAAAATTGACTATGTTTCATGTGACGTGGTTGCTACTGCAATATGAGAAAATTTTGTTTTATGAACGTCTTGTTGAATTATGAAGAGTGCTTTGGTGTTTATCTTTTTTGTTTCCTTGAGCCTTTCGTTAATTGCTATATCAAGCTCTTTAGCTGCTGCTTCAAGTTCTTCTCCAATTGCAGGATCAGGCTCTAGAATATCAACAAATCTATACTCAACCGAATCCCATATCTCTTGAGATCTGAGCAATGTTTTCACCTTGATATCCACCATTCATATTTCTCACCGTTGAAAATCGGTAAGAGAGTTTGCCAGGAAGAGAAACCAGAAGAGAAGCCAAGTGTTGTCATATTGTTTTTATACTCTCACTCAAGTGTTTTAACCCAAATGCCCGCCCAAAGCTTGCTACTCACGTGTTTAACCCAAATACGCAAAACACTTAACCTGGCTCTGATACTAAGATTGTTGGAAATATAAAATCAAACAAAGTGATAAGCAAAATTAGATAGGTGAATATGGAAAAACACTATATTATTTCTATTTTCTTAAAATCACCGGAATAAACATCACATGCGTAAGATGTTTGTGACATTGCTAGTGAAAGGGGTTGCCGGTTTAAACCAATGATGCACTAAGATGTTTACTCTTAGAACATTACATCAGATGCTTTGGAATACATAAATGGAGACCTGTGATATCATCCTATACCAGAGGTGCCTGTTAAATCTCATGTTGGGTTAGGACTATGATGACAGGAACAAGATCCTCTATTTTTATTAGAGTATTTAGATTTTGTGTCAATTAATTTTATATAAATCTCATATAAATGTATAGATAAAATTTAATATAATCAAGCATTAAATTTGACAAGATATCCCAAAAAGTCATCTCTCACACATGCTTTAAGGAGCCAAATCCTGAAACTGTTATGGCCTTATAAAATATTTGCATCCTTCCTTGAAATTTCCAAGAACTTGGGACGGGTTCAGATCTTTGGTTATTAGATGAAAATATAGATGATCCTGTATAAACCTAGTTGACTTTTTATGTCATTGGCACATTAATTACTGTGAAACTTAATGCTGACTTTTTCTGCAAAAAGTTATCTTTTCGTACGTGGTCTTCTAGAACCTCGCTCTCTTATTTTGTGTCATACCAATGGGGTACAAGCAATCCACTTTGCAAGAAATTTTTAAAAAACCATTCTCTTAAACTAACAGAAAAACACGTATAACATAAATATCACACGTAGAGTATGAATATATCGATACAAACGGAGATAATTAAATGTGAAATTTCTTACAAAACAAAAGAAGTTGATGAAAGATTCTATATACATTGAACAAGAAAGTTGACTAAAAACTTTTTCATAGAAGTCGGCGTTACGATCTGGGACTGGAAGTGAAAGTCCCTTTGAAACGTTCAAGTTTTTGTATGGATACAAATCATGAATGAGTCGGCATTCCTCAAAATCAAAACGTATATATGTGTTTTGGCAATAATCATGCATTTGCCAAACAAAACGCGTGTATCTCATTAACTGAATTTCTCAAACGACGTCACAACAGTCACGTGCACTAGCAGCGTCTATATAACCCCCATTTTCTTCGTCTCGGCAACACCACATTTCATCTTTGACTCTCGTCTGCTTCAGCTCACCAAGCAACATGGAGACGAAGATAAGTCCAGTAGCTGTTGCTTACGATCAGGAGAGGAAAAGGGTACTCAAATATGGTGGCGGAGGCAATAACTGGAGCTTGCTTCCTCATCCAAGAGGAAAAGTCAAGCGCCAAATCTTTGCTTGTTTCTCGGCAAAGTTGAAGCTTTTTGCTCAAGCAATCATTGGATCTTCTCCCTAATTCTCTACTGGTTTAGGTTATGACTTATACCATGGTCAGTCTCTTTTGTACAATAATGTCATATATTACTCACCTGAAGCTCCTGAAATCCTCCCTTAGTTATTGCACCCTTGTTATAATGTTCGTGTCTTAGCTATGATATGGATAAAGGATATTGTATATAGAGATATCTTTCTAAACGTTTAACATGTATTAATTCTCTCTTATTTATTTAACTTCTAAGCATTTTCTTCCTTAATCTAAATATTTTCTTGTACGTCTTGTTTGATCTATTTATGTGCTTGTACTCTTTTTTATTTGTATATTTAATTACTTATTTTATCTATTATTTTTAATTACTTATTTTATCTATTATTTTTAC
>JANIHY010144086.1:0-10516 GCA_027479065.1 Erythroxylum brevipes
TCTTTTGTTTTATTAATAATAAATATTTTCATTACAAAAGTAACTGGAAGAAAATTAAGTTATATGTAAATACACTTTCTTTCCAGGGCACTATATTTACATAACTCCAAAATGGTACATCTTTTACAGACTTCCCCACTCACTTTAGCACTTCCTATTTGAGTACTCACTTCTAAGCCACATTTCATCACTTTTCTCTCACAATACAATTTAGATTCTAGAAGTGGTGTAATGAATGAATGTATGGATATTGGATCTAACAATGCAAATGCCTCAAATTGAAAGGCACTTAACACACCTGTAACGACATTTGGGGAGTTATGTGCCTCCTATATGGTGATGGCAAAGATCTTAGCCTGAGACTACGGCTGGTTGCTCCATACCTCTGTCCTAACACTAGGACCTATTGAACTAGTTCTACCTCTACCTTTGCCTCTCTGTCTTGCTCTTCCAGTTCTACTTTGCTAGATAGTACTCTCAGTCACTGATCCTCCACTCACTCTAGACTGCTCTAAAGGTTGCGGGATAGTCTCTAAGCTGATGCTCATGAGAGCCACAACATAAACAAGCTCCTGTTAACCTCTAACATTCTCTACCATGGCTCTTTCCACAGTGCTAACAACTAGGCATCTATATGTTTTCCCACTTGATACTTGACCTCTACCACTACGAGCTTGAATAAAACCACCTCTCGGTCTAAATCCTAAATTTCTTAATCTAGTATATGATCATAATGATCTATTATGGTGTTTACTAAATCTCTTACCAGAGTTAGCTTGGGACTCACCCTGCCTCTTCATTCTGAACTCTTGAATATACTCTCCTTTCCTATCTTTCAATAACTTTTCAATTCGGATTGAGGCAACTCTCAGCTTAGTAAAGCTACTAAAATTAGTAGTGGCCAGTCTCGTTCTAATCTCCATATTTAATATGTCTTCAAACTGCCTACACTTATCTTCCTCAATTTGAATTAATGCAGTAGCATACCCCATTAATTCATTATACCTCACCTTATACTCAACTACAGTAAGATTATCTTGTTTTAGATCTACAAACTTCTTCATCTTCCTATCTAGGTAAATCTTGTGCATATAGTTCTCCTTCAAAACTTTCAAAAAATCTTCCCACTTCAGTTTATAAGATTGAAAGGAACTGCCAAGAATAGTCTTCCACCACTGATAAGCTAGATCTTGCAGTAGCGAGATTGTGTAATTGAACCTTTCTTCGGATTCGCAGTCTATCTGATCAAATACCCACTTCGTTCTTTCTAACCATCCTTCTACCTCCATAGGGTCTTTACTTCCGTAGAAGTCTACAGCCTCTGCTTTCTAAGCTTACCATACCTCCTCTTTCCCCTCTCAGGAATTCTCGGAGGCATTTGTTTAGATTGTGGTATTGGAGACTTTTTATTGACTCCTATAGACTCAAGATCAGCTGACTCTATGACTGGATCTCCTATAGCAGACCTATAACAGATAATAGTTGTAATCATTATATGAATCTCTCACTATATCTCATATCTAAATGATCTTACATGTCCCTCAGGATGTCAATTCATGCTCTGATACCAAAAAATATAACACATCACTACTATAGAGTATATACCCAAATATCCTAAGCATATTTAAGAACATAGAATGGAATGTTAGAGCAATCATATCCACAATTATGGAATCATACAGAACATAAGTGATTATAAGTTCAACATTTCTCATTTCATTTCTTAAACATCATTTACATTGTCATTACAACTCAAAATCTATGTATATTATAAAAATATATGAGAGTTTACTAATCCTTACAAAATATCTAACATCAAAATGAGATGCTAACAGAAATAATCTATCTAAACTCCTCAGACATCAGTTGACCAGACCTTTGAGCCATTCCTGATTCCAAAATTGATAATAATATACTGCTACTATATTGTTTTAGATGCTAGGTCTCCTCATTATCTGAAAAATACCGTTGCAATTTTGATGAGTTTTGTGAACTCAGTGAGTGAACTATCATCGATGTGTTTATTCGAGTCAAAACACAACATCATAAGTACATCACATTAGCTTGAATAAATTCTTATACAGTTTTGCTAACTATACATCTTGACTTTTTTTCCGTTCCATGTATCAAATTGAAACACTAGCTTTACTAGGAAGGTACTTATTTGCTTAATCAAAATCTTTCAGTAACTCTATTCATTGGTTGTTCAATGTATCAGATTACAGAAGTATAGCACTCATTTGTACATTGCTTTCAAACTTAATAATTTCCTCAAAGTTACATAATTTGTACATTCTAGAAATGACTCTGCACATCTAAAGTCTCCAAAGCCTTAAAGCAATTTCTATCATAGCACTTCTAAACCCTGTATCAAAATCAACTCATAAGACCTTAATTGTCTCATTCATACCAAAAATCATTTTATACCATTACAACAGATTGTATCTTAATCTCTGATGTGAAACTTCATTATATACTGCTTAATCTTCAAATCCAAATGACATAATTAAAATTAAGGCTATAGTTCCTCGAAATTCTTCTTACATTTATCATTCATATGGTTTACACACCTTTCCTCAAATGTTCAAAAGTATTCTTCTTAACTGTTTAAATACATTCAAGATCTCATCCATTATCCTCATCACTAACTGATTTGATCTCACTTGGGTCACTTAGATTTTCAACTTCATGAAAATGGTGGGACATTGATAACTCTAATAGACATAATCCTAAGTTTCCTTGTATCTAAAATTTATTCTTCCTTAAATGACAAATTCCTCAATGAAGGGGATATATATATATATATATATTCTCTTTTCATTCGATTTCCTTTAATTCATATCGAATTATTCAAATGCCTATTTATTCGTACTCATTCCTCCGCACATTTCAATTCATTTGAATATTCCACTTTGTGTGTTGGTAACACATTCCTCATACTTAATTTGTATCTCCTAAACATACTTAAATCGAACATAATGTGGATCTAAATCCTCTTCACATTTGCAATAGTGTCACCTCGAATTTAAAATCCCCTCACGTAGTTGGATACATTACATCAAACCAAAGTGCATACACTTTCAGTTGCATATTCCATTTCTTATGCCTAAGCCTCCGCTTGGGATATGACCCATTATTCACCTTTGAGTTGTTAACTACTCATTTCTGATTGTTCCCTCATTAATCCTTCTTAATTTGAATCCTTTGGTTTACTGAAACCATCCCAATGAAATTCTTCTTTGGAAGAATATTTCTTGATACTATCCTCGGTACTTCTCATGAAATCCTTATCAATCAACTTTTTTTTTCACAATTAGTTATCAATCATTCTTAGTACCTTAATAAAATCAATTTCAACTTTTCATAATATCTCAATACGATCAATTTATGCCATAACTTAGGTGAGGAGAACATCCTTTATAATCAGGATCAGTAAGGCATTAAGCAATTCATTTACTCTAATACCTTGATATATATATCTTCAAGATCATTCCATCTTTTTCCATAGATGTCTTTTAAAACAATTTACCAATTAATGACTTACATTCGGGATACTATAATCTCATTTGATTCATGACAACAATCTTTCCCATTTATATCTGTCCTCAATCGTGGGGACTATGCCATGATTGTGTCCTTCTTCTCTTTTTTTCACAAAATTCATCACTCATAGTATCATTATTAATAACCTCAATCTATCATCTATTGATCACAAATAGCACTTTCATGTATTGCTCTAATTCATCATAAACTTTGAACTATGGGCACTATGACTAGAAACATGTAATAAGTCTTAAATTGCTTCCTATATTATCCCACACATATAATACATATGTGCCCAATATTCTCACTTGTCATAATAATCCCCATTTTTAAAAAGTACTCATGATAACAAACTAACTTAACCTTGAGGAATTTTGCTTGCCTCTTTCTCATTCATGGATAAACCCTATCTTATATGTATTTTTAACCTTCTCCTTACTACACATCATTCATCTCTTGTAAAGCCAATTATGTCTATTTCGTTCCCTTTTTATTCTTTTCCTCATTTCTATCTCATCTTCCTATCATCCCTCATTTTATCTTTCATACGTATATCCTTGATCACTTCAGAATTATTGATGCATAATCATTACGAAATTCTAGTCTCAAATTTCACAAACATATTCTTATACTGAATCATATACTCTTATTTGGATACTCACACAACCATTCTATGTCCAAGTTCAACCTTTCAAGGTCATAGGAAAATTTATTTTCTTTCGACTTAACTTGAGCACTTAATCTCATTATTTCTACTTATATCCTTATTTTCTTCAAACAATCTATAACAATACATTCACATTTATATCATAATCGAGGATATATCCTCACAGTACAATCTTGGTGTCATATTCAATAATACATCCTCCAATACGATTGTGTTAAATCTTTGTCTATCATATCCAATCATATAATATTTCTCATTTGTAAATATCCACAAACTTTCATTTTCTCACATTATGACATATCATCATCTTTCTCACTAATTCAATTAACTTAAGCACTTAAAACATGCTCATGCATGTGACTCATGCTTATGTGACTCAGACTAGGGATCAGTCGCTATCGTCTGCTATGACATGACTAAAATGCATGTATCTTGACACATTTCTAAAAATTGCCCATATAAGATAGTAATTCTGGGCTCTAATGCTAACCAATCTAACACCCCACTCCTGTATGACCCGAACCCGACATCGATGGTGATATCCGAGTTCGTTCCCCGCAAAGGTGGCGTGCTAAAACACTTAACACATTCATAAATCGGTATAAAAAAAATTTGAACCACAAACATTTTATGCGGAAATGGATACTCAAATTGGTCCCATTTCATTCATAAACATTTTTAATCCACATAATAAACTCAATAAAATTTCAATGCCATTTGGGCCCATTACAAAAACAGAAGACTTGTAGTCATAATTTCATTACACTTCAAAATCATTTACTAACATTTCCAATTTGGAAAGTTGATACAATCATTATTGAAAACACAATCTGATATAAATACAAGAAATAAGAATGCAGACACGAACTGATCCCGACCTCTATCCTTCACTTATGTTGTAGGTATACTCCCGTTGGCCTAACAGGGTATTCTTCTAATCTGAAAAATAATTGCAAATTTTGGGTGAGTTTTGCGAACTCAATTAGTGACCATCATCAATGGCTCACCCAGTCACATAACACACCAAATCACATTCACATTCAATGAATATGATGTGAATATCGATCTTATAATGTTATATTCATGAGACTCACATTCGTTCTTATTGTTGTGACTGAGTGCCTATCACACACTTACACAAATACTAGTCTATAGGACTCAATCAGAACAGAATTATAGAGCATAGCTCTATGTACAGAACACATATCACGGAGTAATGCTCTACGTGCACAATCAGAAATCACGGAACAACGCTCTACGTGGAAGCACTTCATATTGGCAACTCAAGTTACAATGCCTTTATATTTCATGCATTCATGAGATGCAATGCATCACTTACATTGCATGCTCATATTCAGTCATAATCACTTATCATTGGACCATAGTCTGGCATTCAACGTATAGTTGAGAATCAATCTTTCATTCATATGCAAATGCACATTGAAAAACACATTTGTCATCGGACTGTGGTCCGGCATTTAGAAATCACATTATGCATACTTATTTCATCTCATTCACATACAATGATCACTTCAATAATTCTTTCATACAACACATTCATCGGACCTCCTGTTTGGAAACCAACACGATCAAACACTTTCATATAATCATTTAGTAATCAATCAATATCAAAAAGTCAAACAAAGCAAACAGTGGAATGAGACAATCTAGGTCTACTCACTGTATGCTTCAGATTAGCATTTGTTTTCAAATTCTGAGAATGTTTGAATGCGGACACTTGACTTGTTTGAAGCTCCAAAACCTGTAACAATCACAAAGCCCTAACCTTTCAAATCACATGAATCCTAGTTTCTCATGCAGCCCACGTACCTCATCTTGAAGGTTGACAAGGGGTTCGGTCTTTTCTTGCAATAGAAGAAAGAAATATCATAGTGGAAGTGATGACAACAGAGAAAAGCAAGGTTTAACTTCAGGGAATATTTAATAAAAAGCTCTGCGTTGGAGGAGCTCTAGAGAAAGAAGCTTTGATAGATGGAAATGAAGGCAAGTAATGCGACTTCTCCTTCAAGGTTATTTAAAACTCCACTTTAACTAGGACACCTGTCCAATTCTTAGCCACTTATCCATTTCTATATCTTTCGATTGACAACAAAATCACTTAATTTGGTTCAACACTTCAGAAGATGTGCCTCAAATATTTTTGGATTGTCATATTCCAAAACAGTGTACTATGCCCAAGTTTTGTTTAGAACTTAAATATCTTATAAACTGGATCACAATTATACTTCTGAGACAATTTGTAGGCCTATATTTCTAGTTCACTACATCACAACAATCGTCTCATTTGGAATCCTACAGGTTTAGATATAATCAAAATACTGAAGTGTTGCTCAGTGGAATAACCTCAGTTTATAAAATTCAAGAGCACACTCACTGTACCCATTCCACATTTCTAACTCAATCTTTCTCAATTCATTTCAGATGGCTAAGATTTTTAGGTGGAGATGTAGGGTAACGTCTTACGAGTCCAATGGTTCAAGAATCAATTCATTTGGACTCCTATAGAAGAGGTTATGGCCAGGTGAGAAAAGACAGAAGAAGCAAAAACTCAGAAGAAGACATGCCAGCAAAACACAGAAGAAGACACGTCAGCAAAACATAGAAGAAAACGCATCAACAAAACACAGCAGAAGTAAAACCTAGAAGGAACAAAACCCAGAAAAAGATATGTCAGCAAAACATAGAAGAAGATGCGTCAGCAAAACATAGAAGAATCAAAACCCAGAAGGAGCAAAACATAGAAGATAAAAAGGCAGACAATACAAAACACAGAAGAAACGAACAAAACATAGAAGAAGCAAACTCGAAAGGAACAAAACGCAGAAGAAGTTGAAGAAGTTCATGAATAGAAACACAAAAGAATTTCATGAACATAAACACAGAAGAAGTTCATGAACATAGACGATACAAAACACAAAAGAAGATGACATCATCAATTACGTCATCACAGAAGAAGCAAAATGTAGAAGAAGTGAAAAGGCAGAAGATAGCAAAACTCAGATGATACAAAACACAGAAGAATATGACGTCATCAATGATGTCATCACAGAAGAAGCAAAATACAGAAGAAACATATTCGCTCAAAAGGACCCTGACTTTCAGCTCAGACGTCCAAAATTTCTACAACTTCTGAGAAGACAATTTCTCTAATCAAGCCTAGATTAATTCAGATTTTCCCTCAAATACAGAACATGAATTTTCTACATTCATTCAATGTACTGCACCCAATTCTCAACTTTATGACAAACTTTGAGATTCTTAAAGCCTTAATTTAAATTCGATGTCTTCATAAGAAATGTAGCCATAGGTTCTTAGTTTAATCCCAATCCAGAATCATCACGTCTGGATAACTAGAGAACAAGTTATGGCTAACAAACCGAAGCACACTTAGTGAACATTTCCAGATCACTCTTTCAACTCCCTCTACTTCTCATTTTCAATAAAATCACATTCAAAAACAATCATACCTGGAAGTTGTCAGTGAATGCATGTACAATTATTTTTATGTGCAAGAACATTTACTATTCAATATATATGTGTATGCCATATTATGCATGAGCATAGAACGTGTTTCCTACTTCCTCAACACTTTCTGTCATCTATTAATTTTTTCTTTAATAGGGTAACGGGATGTTACACTTTAACCCTTTAACTGTATTGGGTATAGTGCCTTTACCTTCGTTTGAGTTAACTAGCTTAGATGGAGAGAGGAAAGCTGAGTTGGTTCAAGAGTTGCACGAGAAGGTTAAGCAACATACGGAGCGTAAGAATAAGTTTTATGCATGCCAAGCCAACAGAGGATGCAAGAAGCTAATCTTCAGACCTGATGATTGGGTTTGGCTTTATCTTCGCAAGGTGAGGTTTCCTAACCATAGGCGGTCCAAGCTTGATTCCCAAGGAGATGGTCTTTTTCAATTCGTGGAAAGAATCAACAATAACGCCTATAAAATTGACTTGCCCGGTGAGTACAACGTGTCCACTACTTTAATGTTACTGACTTGTCTCCATTTGATATGGATGCAGATTCGAGGATGAATCTTTTCGACGAAGGAGGGGCTAATGTGAGCAAGGCTGCACATGACAAATATATCAATGGACATCGAGATCAATACGATGCTAATTGAGGTTTGATGTTGCCTTCTATCCTGGCAAGTCGGACTGAGCTTAAAAGATTAAGGCCGCATAAAATTCATTCGTGGCTCGCGTGGTTAAGATCCTTGCTTGCAGCTTCAGTTTGTTAGTTTGAGCCAAGATCTGGGCCCAAACAGCCCTTGACAGGTGCGCACGATAGGTGTATATACCAACACTCAGTAGGTTAGACACCAAGTGCGCCAGTGCCTGGCCTTTTTGTCTTGAGTTGTTTTCCTACTGTTTTTTTATAGACGATGTAAACAGTATTATTTTACCTATCTAGGCCCAGGATGTTGGCCCACTTTCAAGTTATTTTACCAAGTATAAATAGTTTCCTTGACATTAGTTTTAGGGTTACACATTTGATAATTTGAGAGCTTTGTGAGGAATTCTTCAAATTCTTGTTGTTCCACAAAACCCTAACTCTACTTATCAATTAATCTCAATTGTGGCGTATTGTTTTGGTTCAATTTTCTTAGTTTACTACTTGGTCTAGGTTGTTTGGAAAATTGCGATCCTTGAGGTTTAGAAAAATATATAAAAACCTTGCGTATCTAGTTTGTTTAAAGGCTGCCGATTTATATCAAAATTAATCTTTGTTTGCGTGCGCATCACCTTCCATCCTGATTAATTGGACAATCATTCAAGATAGTACCCACATCATCAAACAAATCTTGCATCCTATCATCCTCCTCATCACCATCACCTTCATTAATATCATTGCCCATCCCATCTATGTCTACATTTGCAAGTTTTCCCTAGACATAAATCTATATTTTGGCATATCACCAAGTAAAACCCAGCGGGTGTATGATTGATCCATGCCAAATTGCATTAAATGTTCAAAAAAATTATTCTGAGACCTCATATAACAATTCATGCAACGTGCACAAGGGCATGAAATGTCACACTCTTTGCCCTTATTTTCAGGCACAAAATTCATAAACATCCTCACTCCATCAATGTATTCATAGGAATCCCTTACACTGTTCATCCAAATCTTATCCATAGAGCAAGAAATACCTATTAATTCAATATAAGAATGAGAACATTATGTTATGTTAGTAAGTGAAAGAGGTTAAGACAAGTTTCTTAGGAGCACAGAGTTAAACCCAAAGAGAGGGTGTTAGCTATTTTACTAAGGAGTAACTAAGTATTTGATGTTGTAGCCACTAAAGAAAAGGAATTGTAAAAATTGAACAATTAAGGAAAAGGAGAAGGGGATTAAAGTTCAAAGGTTAAACTAGGTGAATAGTGCAACAATAATGCCTCAATCTATCATTAAATCCTATGTGTCACCTACTTAATACCATTAGAGGTTAAAAAAGAAGGATGAGGAAAGGTTTACTAAGTATCTAATTGAAGTAGTAGAAAACCTAACTATTAAAGTAGGAAAACTAATTTTTCTTATGAGCTTTTTGATAATAGACATAAAATATGACACTACGATTCCCATCATGTTGAGGAGACCGTTTATGGCTACTAATGGGATACTAATTGATGTGCACAAAAGTAGCTTGACATTTATGATTGACAATTGGGTACTAATTGATGTCCGCAAAATATTAGGTTAGGTTCTAAGAAATCTAACTACCTATGAGAGTCGTAGATAAAGAAAAGCCTAAACCATTGTTTAACAATTTAGAAATATCAGCTTTGCTTTACACATACTAATATGTATAATTTGTATTATTATTTGATAAACTATATAGAGAACTAGGGAAAGATTAATAAAAAATCATAAAATAAATTAAGCAAAATATAAAATTTCATTTATCTATTTATGTATGAATGTAGGATCCTTACTTTAGCATAATTGTATAGAGCAAAATATTTCATTTCATAGAGCAAATTCCATAGCTATAGTATGAATGCAAACAAACCATTTAACAATCCAACAACTTGATAATTACAAGTTAGCATACCTGGTTCTTGTTTTCCAGTGGCTCCTCCAACTATCTCATCCTCACATTTGGAAATAGTGTCTGTCATAAAGCACGAAAAATTAGAACTAAACTTTTGCAAGTGAATGTATAAAGTCTTATGAACAGATATTGTTTAGTATAGTAACCACCAAGTTGATGGACACCCCTATTTTTGGGTTAGACATGCCTATGTTAATGAACCATCTATAACTTTTAAAAGTAGCGATCA
>JANIHY010144195.1:0-10504 GCA_027479065.1 Erythroxylum brevipes
ATATAAAATAAAGTAAATAATAAAAATAAATGATTTCAAGCACACTCAATCTAAGGCTGCCCAATGTTCGATTGAGTTTAAGTTAAGTTTGATTTTTTTAAATTTTATTTTATTTTATTTTAGAAGCAACATTAAAATCACATCATTTCAACAAAATATAATTGACATAATCAAACTTTTAGTTATAACGAATTACGTCTGATCCAAAACTTAAAAATAAAAAAAATCCCAATTTAAAATCTAATCATTAAAATTGAGCTTATTAATTTTATATGAACTTAGATTAGATTATATTAAGTCCGAACACAAATATCATCCTTATCTACAACTTATCATACTATACTATAATTAAGTTTTAGATAAATATATTTTCTTACCTTCTCACTAAGCAACTTCAAAATTAGTTTATTTGAGTTTAAATTTAATAAATTTAAACTCAAATTAATAAATTAATTGGTTGGATACACAATTAAATATCCAAGGCCAAATCATGTTTTAAAAATTCAGTCAATCTCTAACCATCGATCACCGCATTAAAAAATCACTAATGCGTGACTCTATTAATAGTGAATACTCTACGAAATACTTTTAAATAACATGAAAGGAATCCAACAAATTAATTAAACTGAGTCGGTCGATTGTCTTCTTCAACAAGTACAGCTCATTACCAATGGAGAACAAAGACCAGATAGTATAATTTATGTGTACTAATTTTGTACTTAATATGATTGGGTCGGTCGTGTTAGGTTCAGGTCCAACTCTATGATAGCTTGTAAGCCGATCGACCCATTTCTAAGATGTTGAGTTAGATACGACAGGTATTTACTATATAAGTTCATTATCTCCTCATAATGCAAGTACGACTCTTAAGAACCCTAATACCCTCTGTTCTTAAAGAAAACTTACGACAAAGAACTGACTTAAACATCGGAGGGACAAGCCGGCGATCAACTCCCAATATGCCTTTATTGTTTTTGCAGGTTTCTTCTAGTTGAAGTTAATCGAGATCATAGATCCAAATAACGGCGCCCAATGAAGAATCTGTAAACTAGGGATTGCGATTTTGGTAAAGTAACCACTGTAAAAATGGTTAACCCTTTCACGAATGAGGAAAAGATGGTATTTATACCATCAGTGTCTGAACAATCAAAACGACTAAAGCTATTTACATAAAACGCAAAACCACTTTAAAAGCCTATACAAGTATCAGTAACCTATACAATAAGATAATACACAATAAAGACAAGTATTACAGAAGATATTCTACAGCCCCCCCTCAAGGTGGTGCTTGGTGCCAATCACACAAGCCCAACTTGGACAGCAAAAAAGAAAAAACAGGAGCAGACAAAGCCTTAGTAAACATATCCGCCAATTGAAGCTTGGATGGAATATGTTGAGGAAGAACGAAGCCTTCTTTATACTTGTCGCGAACTAGATGACAATCAATTTCTAAATGCTTAGTCCTTTCATGAAAAATAGGATTAGCAGTAATATGGACAGCAGCTAAGTTGTCACACCACAAAGGAATGGGAAAAGAAACAGAAATCCGAAAATCAGCCAGCAAATAAGAAATCCATTGCAATTCACAAACCGTAGTGGAGAGACTCCGATACTCAGCCTCCGCAGAAGACCGAGAAACAGTGGATTGTTTCTTAGTCTTCCAAGAAATCATAGCATCACCCAAAAAAACACAAAAACCAGTTAAGGAGCGCCTACTAAAAGGACATGCAGCCCAGTCCGCGTCACAATATGCTTGTAACGAACAAGAATTGTTATAAGGGAAGAATAAACCTGTAGAGGGAGACTGCTGTAAATACTTGAGTACATGAATGGCAGCAACCCAATGTTGTTCAGTAGGAGCTTGAACAAACTGACTCAATTGTTGAGTAGCATGTGTGATATCAGGTCGTGTAAAACCAAGATAAAGGAGACGCCCAATCAGCCGCCTATAACGATCTGGATTCACCAATAAAGGAGAACTAGCATCATCAAAACGACAGTTAGGAGATAAAGGAGTAGTGGCCCCTTTAGAACAGGTCAACCCTGCATCCTTGAGAATATCCAACACATACTTTCTCTGATTGACATACAAACCAGTTTCAGACCTAGCAAGCTCCAAACCAAGAAAATACTTTGCAGATCCCATGTCTTTAATAGTAAACTGGTCATGTAAAAAACATTTGACTGGCTGAATACAAGCATCCGTAGGACCCATGATCAATACATCATCAACATATACAACAAGAGCAAGATAATCAGTCCCTTCGGGTTTAATAAAAAGACAAGGATCATGGGCAGATTGCACAAAACCCTGCTTACAAAGAGAAACAGTAAGCTCATGATTCCATTGACGGGAGGCTTGTTTAAGACCATACAAAGACCTCCTCAAACGACACACTTGATTGGGACCAGCCTTGGTATACCCTTGAGGAGGTAACATGTACAACTCCTCATCAATATATCCATGCAAAAAAGCATTATTGATATCTAATTGATGTAAAGGCCAACCTTTTGCAGCAGCAATAGCAAACAAAATCCTCACAGTAACCATTTTAGCCACTGGAGAATAACATTCAGTATAATCAACACCCTCAACTTGATTATAGCCCTTTGCTACTAACCTAGCCTTATACCTATCAATAGTCCCATCCGGATTGAGTTTAACCTTATAAACCCATTTTGAACCTATAGCCTTTTTACCCTTCGGTAAAACAGTAAGATCCCAAGTGTGATTATTATCAAGGGCTGTCAACTCATCCTCCATAGCATGCAACCAATGCAAATTAGTTCGAGCTTGCTCAAAAGAACTAGGCTCTTCAATAGTAGACACATTTGCTAAAAAAGAATGATAATCTGACGTAATGTGTGAAGAGAGTACAAATGGATATGTGTGAGGTGGATGAGAAGCAACAGTCATATTAGGAAAAACAGAATGAGCAATATCAGTAACAGATGCATGTGAAACAAAATCATTCAACCAATTAGGTCGTTGGGTCACACGAGTACTCCTACGAATAGGAGCTGGACTCTGTGCAAGATCAGTGGAGCTAGAAGTAGCAGATGAAGTTGGAACTAAAGAATCAGAAAAATCAACATTAAGAGTTTCAATAGATGATGATTCTTGAGACAAAACAGGTGGTAAGACACTTGGATTAGGCAAAGGAACTATGTCTGGATCCAAAGAAATGGACTGGAAAGGGAATATATTTTCATAGAAAACAACATCCCTAGAAATGAAAATATGATGACTATGCAAATCATAAAGTTTGTAAGCTTTTTGTCCCGAAGAATAACCAAGGAAAACTGATTTGAAAGCCCTAGGAGCAAATTTATCTTTATGAGGAAAGGTGTTAGAAGCATAACATAGGCAACCAAAAGTTTTCAAAAAATGATAATCAGGTTCCTTTTGGAAAAGAACAAAATAAGGAGATTTCCAATTAAGAACATGAGTGGGAAGCCTATTTATGATATATGTGGCTGTTAAGATGGAATCTCCCCAAAATTGTTTTGGTAAATGGGACTGAAACATAAGAGCTCTTGCAGTTTGTAACAAATGCCTATGTTTTCGTTCAACAACCCCATTTTGTTGGGGAGTATAAGGAGAAGTTTTCTGATGTATAATTCCATAGTTGCCAAAGACTTCTTGACAACTATGACTTAAGAATTCTGTCCCATTATCTGTTCTAATGACTTTGATCGTAGCATGAAATTGATTTTGAGCATATTTAAGAAATTTATCTAAAAAAATGGAAGTCTGACCTTTGTGTTTAAGTAAATAGGTCCAGGTTGTTCTAGAAAAATCATCTACAATGGTGAAAATGTAGTGAGCTCCACTAATTGACCCTTGCTTATAAGGACCCCAAAGATCCATATGCAACATTTCAAAACATGCAACTGTACTAATATTGCTCTTAGGGAAAGGAAGTCTGGTTTGTTTTGAAAAATGACATATATCACACGGATGATCAGAAAAAGTCATATTATTGAAAGAATTGTGCAATTGTTTCATTACAATAAGGGACGGATGGCCCAATCTTTGATGCCAAAATCCATCAACAACAGCACTATGACAATGTATTGGCTTACGGATACAATCATCTAAATGTGTGGTGTAAGACAAAATGTTATTTTTGTGAAAAGAAAATTTGTCAAGAACATAGAGTCCCGCTATTACCTTTCCAACTGCTAAGACCTCATCAGTCACAAGGTCCTGCAGAACACAAAAGGTTGCAAAGAAGGTAAACTTTGTAGGTGATTGACAAGCAAGTTTGTTCACGGAAAGTAGGTTATATTTGAAAGAAGGTATATGCAAAGAAGAGGACAGACTAAGATTATCACAAAGAATAATATCCCCTATGAAATCTACTGTCTTAACTGTGCCATCTGGTAAGTGAACAGGGGTATATTTAGTAACAGGGTTAGGTTTAACAAACAAATTAATATCATGGCACATATGATTGGAAGCACCTGTGTCTACTATCCAAGACCCACATTCAATTGAACTAACTGAACTAAATGAATGGTTGAGAATGCTACCTGCAAAATCATTGTAGTGTGCAAAGTTGATAACATCTCCCCCTTTGTCCTTCATCTGAATCGACTTCCCTTGGCCTTGCATAAAATTCACAATACCTTGTTGAATCATGGCTGCCATGTCTTGTTTCCAAACCGGTTCCTTTATCCCCTTCTCATCCGAGTACTCCAAAGGGGAGTCACTCATATTCACAAACTCTTTATGCATATCCCCTCCTTTTTTATCCTTAGAACCCTTATACCAATCAGGATACCCGTGAATTTTGAAACAAGTATCTCTTGTATGCCTTTTTCTTTGACAGAAATCACAAAACATATCCTCCTTATTCATCTGTTTCTTGAATACACCTCTACTAACCCCTTTTGCACTGTTATTTCCAGAACTACGCACCATCATAGCACTACTTGTGTTATCAGCAAAAGAAAGATTTACCTCCCGTTGTTTTTCAACCCTAACAACCATCGAATAAGCCCTATCTACATGAGGCAAAGGATCCAGCACAAGTATCTGACTTCTAATTGCATCATATTCTTCATTCAATCCCATAAGAAATTGTACTAACCTATCATTATCTTCAAATTCAACAAACTGTTTAAGGGCTCCACATGAACATTGCTTCAGGGCTCCACAAGAACATTGCGGAATGGGAGCCAAGCAATTTAATTCATCCCACAACCTTTTTAGTTTAGTAAAATACCTGGAAACCGATAGCTCCCCTTGTGAGATTGAACTAATCTCCCGCTTGAGTTGATACAGCAACGGCCCATTACATTCTCCATATCGCCGTTCTAGATCTTTCCAAAGATCCCTAGCTGAGCTTGCGTACAAGAAGGACTCCACAATGTCTTTGGAGATGGCGTTGAGTATCCATGACGTAACCATATAATCAACCCGACACCACCTATCAAAATCCAACGAACCTTCATTCGGCCTCTCACATTTTCCATTGACAAAATCGAGCTTCAGCTTTGCGCCTAAAGCGATCCTCATCGCACGACTCCAAGATAGGTAGTTATTCCCACTTAATGGAGTCGAAACAAGAACCATCCCAGGATGATCGGAGTTGTGTAGAAACAGCGGATTCTCGTCCTCATGCATATTGCCAAACGATGATCGTGAACTACTCACCCGGTCGACCATAACGCAGCTTCGTGGATGTGTGGATCTATCTAGATGGCTTTGATACCATGAAGAATCTGTAATCTAGGGATTGTGATTTTGGTAAAGTAACCACTATAAAATGATTAACTCTATTTCACGAATGAGAGAAAGATGGTATTTATACCATCAGTGTCTGAACAAACAAAACGACTAAAACTATTACATAAAACGTAAAACCACTTAAAAACCTATACAAGTATCAGTAACCTATACAATAAGATAATACACAATAAAGATAAGTATTACAGAAGATATTCTACAAAGACGAAGTCGATATGCCACAGGGCCTATTTTTTCCAAAATTTCATAGGGACCATAAAAATGAGCAGAGAGTTTGAGGGAACCTCGAAAAACAACAGACTTTTGTCGATACGGCTGAAGCTTGAGATACACAAAGTCACCCACCATGAACTGAACCTCCCTTCTTTTTTTGTCTGCTTGCATTTTCATGCGATCTTGGGCCAATCGAAGGTTCCGTTTTAAGTTTCGCATAACCTCATCCCTGGTTTTGAGAAAATCATCTACTGCTGCAACTTTGGTAGTACCTGGAATGTAAGAAGTGAGTGATGGTGGAGGACGTCCATAGACAATCTCGAAGGGGGTGAACTGAGTGGCTGAATGTAGACTAGTATTGTAACTGAGTTCGACCCATGGAAGCCAGTCAAACCACTTCTTCGGTTGATCACTTGTAAAACACCTTAAATATTGTTCCAATATGCGGTTGGAGACTTCGGTTTGTCCATCCGTTTGAGGATGGTAACTAGAGCTCATTAGAAGTTGCGTTCCCTGTAATTTAAACACTTGATCCCAAAAGGCACTAGTAAATATCTTGTCTCGGTCACTAACAATAGTTTCCGGGATTCCATGTAAACGGACAATATTATGCACAAATGTTTTAACCACGTCAGTAGTAGTGAATGGGTGTTTCATAGGAATGAAATGGCAATATTTAGATAACTTATCTACTACCACAAGGATCACCGTATAACCATTGGAGGAAGGAAGCCCCTCCACAAAATCTGCTGATATCTCTGACCAGACGCGGTTTGGTATTGGAAGAGGCTGAAGGAGACCAGCTGGCTTCATTGGTTCGTATTTATTGCGTTGGCAGATAGAGCATTCCTTAATGAACTGTTTCACTGTTTGCCGCAAACCAAGCCATGTGAAGTCCCTTTTAATTCTAGCCAACGTTTTAAGATACCCAAAATGGCCCCCTGTAGAAGTAAAATGACACTCAACCAGTAAAGAAGGAATTAAAGTGCATTTAGGATTAAGATAAATCCTATTTTTATGATAATAAACCCCATTTTTAAACAACAGTTCACTCCCAAGATGATCTTTGCGTTTGGCTTCTGTGTAAAAAGGATCTGACTTCACTTCTTCTTGCAATTTCACCCACCACTCTGCAACTGGAAGTGAGATCACTAACATGTTGCACTCGCTTCGTCGTGATAGTGCATCTGCGCCTTGGTTTTCCTTGCCCTTGCGATATTCAATTTTGTAGTCGTATCCAAGGAGCTTCGGCAACCACCTTGCTTGGGTAGGAGTCGTGATTCTTTGTTCTAAGAGAAACTTAAGGCTCTTTTGATCTGTTCGAACCAGGAAGGAACGTCCCAAAAGATAGGGTCGCCACTTGCGGATTGCCTTAACAATGGCAAGCATTTCTTTTTCATATGTGGAAAGATGAAGTGAGGCTCCTTTTAGAGCTTCGCTGTAATATGCGATGGGGTGCTGTTCTTGGGATAATATGGCTCCGATTTCGTAACCACAAGCGTCACTCTCTACAACAAATTCTTTAGTAAAATCGGGTAGAGCTAGGATTGGTGGCGTTGATAACGCTAACTTGAGTTGTTCAAAGGCCTTAGCTGCATCTGTATTCCAAGAAAATCCATTCTTTGTTAGTAACTGAGTAAGTGGAGAAGCCATACCTCCGAAATGCTTGATGAACTTGCGATAGTAACCCGCGAGGCCCAAAAATCCTCTAACCCCTCTTTGCATCTGTGGTTCTGGCCATTCCAATACTGCCTGGATTTTTCTTGGATCCACTGCCACTCCTTTTTCCGAAATTATGTGTCCCAGATAGTCAACTTCCTTGACTCCAAATTGGCATTTGCTGATTTTAGCAAATAATTGTTGCTCCTTTAATATTTTTAGTGCTTGCCCCAAGTGTTCAAGATGTTCTGCCCAAGTCCTGCTATAAATCAAAATATCGTCAAAGAAGACAAGTATGAATTTCCGCAAATAAGGGCGAAAGATCTCATTCATCAATGCTTGGAAAGTAGATGGAGCATTTGTGAGTCCAAAGGGCATGACGATGAACTCGTAGTGGCCTTCATGGGTGCGGAAAGCAGTTTTGTGGATGTCTTCTTTATGAACTCGGATTTGGTGGTATCCTGATCGCAAGTCCAACTTAGAGAAAAATCTGGAGCCATGTAATTCATCTAACAATTCGTCAATGACCGGAAATGGGAATTTATCCTTGATGGTTATCTCATTTAAGGCCCTATAGTCAACACAAAATCTCAAGCTTCCATCTGATTTTTTTACCAACAACACTGGAGAAGAAAACGGACTGCGGCTTGGGCGAATTAATCCTGTGGTGAGTAACTCTTGCACCATTTTCTCAATTTCGGTTTTTTGGTAGAAGGGATATCTGTAAGGTCTGACGGAGACAGGTTTGCTGTTGGGTTGTAGGGGTATATGATGATCGTGGGTTCTATTTGGGGGTAGGTTTTTTGGTTCGGAGAAGACTTATTGGTATTGTTGGAGAAGAGGTTGAACATCTGTGTGTATGGTTGGTTGGGGGTAAGGTTCGATTGGTGCCAACTGCAAAAATAAACTGGATTCAAGCATTATATTACATTCTCTCATGGAGAGAGGTCCTACTTTTCCAGTTTTGATGCCTCGTAACTCAACTGGCTTGCCATTCTCTTGTATCACCATAGTGAGGGTCTTGTAATTAGTTTGGATAGGGCCTAGTGTAGCCATCCATTGTACTCCTAACACCACTGGACATGCGGCCACACGTAAAATGTAAAAGTCAGCTTTAGTTTGATAACCTTGAACCGAAAAACTTACAGCTTTACAGATTCCCTTGCATGCCACTTGTTCCCTGTTGGCGACCATAACCTTCAACTGCTCATCGTTTGATACCATCAATCCGCATTGCTTAGCCAAGTTTTGGTCCATAAAATTGTGGGTACTTCCACTGTCAACCAAGATTGTCACATTTCGCCCATTAAGCTTGCCAAGTAGCCGAATGGTCTGTGGGTGAATGGTTCCTTCAATTGCATGCAGGGACACTTCTGGTATCTCATCATCTTCATTGGAAGCAGGCTCTGCCAACTCTTCTTCAATAATATCTTCAATGGAAAACATTTGAGGCTTGATGCACCTGTGACCTAGTGTGTATTTGTCGTCGCAATAGTAACATAAGCCCTTCTCCCTTCTTTCTTTTGCCTCTTGTCCAGAGATTCGTCGAAAGGGTGGTGGAGACTCGCTGATGGTGGCGGTCTTGGAGTTCGGAGGCGGTCCCAACAAACTCGGTTTTGGATTGCTTTTGTTAGTCCATGAAGTTTTTGCAACAGTGGCATTTTTCTGTTGTAGGGACTGTTTTTCTTCCACAACCCTTGCCACCCCGATGGCTTTTGTCAATGTTCGGGGATTTAGCAGTTTGGTCTCTAATCGTATGTCGTCTTTGAGTCCTGTAATAAAGGAACTAACCAAAAAAGATTCAGGTAAGTCATCAACTCGGTGGGAAAGTCTTTTGAACATTTCCTGGTATTTTTCCACTGTAGTGGTTTGCCGCAAACGAGTCAGTGCTTCGCCGGGGTCGTCATAGTTGGTGGGGCCGAATCTCTTCATTACGGCTGTAGCGAACTCATCCCATGAGATGGGTCCGTGAAACTTGGTTAACCACCTATGCCATTGGAGTGCGATTCCTTCCAAATGAAATGATGCGAGGTGCACTTGGTCCTGCGGTGGAATTTCCTTGAATGAGAAATATTGTTCCGCCTTGTACGTCCAGCCTTGCGGATCACTGCCATCAAATGTAGGAAATTGGAGCTTCATATGCTGTCGATTACTGTGAATGGTTGAGTTGCTGTTCTGTGAATTTTGCAGGTTTAAATTTTGGTGAGGTGGTGGCATTTGGTAAGGTGGATACTGGATTCATGTCATCCTAAAACTTCTTGAGTCTCATTACGAAACTCGGCATTAGACTGGTTTCCGGTATTCATTTGGAAACCTGTCTCTGATACCAATGATACGAGAATTTTAGAAAGCTAGGAAGAAGTAGATAATCAGAAGAAGAAAATTGAGCAAATTCTGTCCATTTATATAGGTAAAGAAATCAGAAAGGGATGACGCTCACAACAAAATAGGAAATAGTGGGCTCACCCACGATTACAACTGGAAATGCAAAATAATGGAAGGTGGGGGCTTGCCTACGATTACTACTGGAACTTCAAAATAATGGGAAAGTGCATCCTAAAAGTAAGCAAGTATCGTGGACTCAGTTTGCTGCCCTCAACTAAACCACGTAGACCAAGCCGTGCAGATGTTGAGGCTCACGTGCAGTACCTATCATTCCATCCCGTCGAAACTGTCCTTGTCCTCAAGGACAAACTCTGGATAGGACCGCAAAAAACGTCCGTAATTTTCCCATGTCGCATCAGAAGCTTCAGTTCCTTGCCAATGAACCAGCACTTCGGTATAGGGACGATAACGACCCTTTTGAACAACCCGTTTATCTAAGATCCGAGCAGGTGTGGGTAACGGACTGGACTCGTCATCTACTGGAGGTAGCTC
>JANIHY010144209.1:0-10504 GCA_027479065.1 Erythroxylum brevipes
ATTTACTTATCTTGCAATTAAAAATTCTGATACATGAAACTGGAACCTTAAACTTGGAATCAATTCATTCAAATACCTAGGTGTTTGCATCTCCTCAATTAAAACCTATAATATGTTATATCGACAGAAGAATCAATTCCTGAAGTAACAACTGCCTTTCTTATGGAGATTTAATTTAGCTATCAATCACCTACTTGTTATCCCACATGTTTTATGCCAGTTGTTCAAACAATCCCAATCACATTAAGAAAACTACTGAACGACTTTCGTCGAACACTTCAAAGGCAAAATGTTTAATGACTTACCTCCACCATGCAAACCCAAATTAACTACTGTAACACAACACAAATCCAAATACACTACATATAATCAAAACAAATGCAATAACACTCTCAAAACCAGATTAACCGTCAAACACAACTTACCTCCACCAATGGTAGACACCGGCACTCCGACAACAGCACTCCGAGAAGACAGCAGCACTCCAACAACCCACGCAAACTTCAGCAATGAGAACACAAATCAACGGTCCAAGGTGGATCGAGAGAGAGGGAAAATGAGATAGCAGCAGGCAGGACTGACGAAAAATGACTTAGGAATGGAGGGGAACGACGTCGATTAGGGAAGGTGGGGCTTGGTAGTCAAACGTAAACGACATCGTTTGGCCTTTAAACTAAACGACATCGTCTTGCTCGACGAAGAACTCAAACCAACAGGTCAGCCTTCCGCGACGTTTCCTCTATAAAAACGTCAAGGATTATTTTTCTTGACGTTTTCCTGCTAAAACGACACAAAAGGTCTAACAAATCCGCGACGTTATTGCAAAACATCGTGGAAACTCAGTAGTTTTCGTGACGTTTTAAAAATGTCACGAAAACTACGAACAATTCGTGACGTTTTTCCAGAAAACGTCGCGAATTGCCCTTAATTGTTGTAGTGAATTTTGGAACATATATACTATATTAATTGATCAAACACAAGATGTGAAAGAATTTGACAAAAAAAATAACAACAGAAAACAAGGAAATCCTTTATCTTATGCTTCAATTTTCCTACTTATGTTTGTCAATTTATATAGCATGATAATTATATTGAGATAATTACAGTGACCACCTAAAGCTATGGACATAATGCCTTCATCTGATACTATATTAAATTAAATGGTGGTTATAAGATGTGTTATTGTGGTTTAGAAGTCTCATTAAAAACTTTATGAACTGATAATAACCTAAGAAGGAGATTTTATTAAAGCTCAAAACATCTCGTAAGTTAATTTTTTAATAAGGTAAAATTATTAGTATATATGTTTAATATTTATCTTAGTAATTATTAAATTTCTTTTAGGTTAGAAGATGTGATTTTTTAACTAGTATAATGACAAATTTAGTAAGAGAGTTGTTGAAGTAATTTATATACAAATTAAAGAAAGGAGTACATATGTTAAAGAAAGAGGCATAAACAACCACATTTGAATCATATACAACATTGGAAATTAAGGATCAAATAAAGCTAATAAAAGAAAACATTATTTTGTTGATAAAAGAGAAAAATGAGTTGAGATTTATTTTAGTGATTATCATAATAGGGTTTTTTGTGTTTAATGTGAGTGTTATAATATGATTTGTTGTGGGAAAATAAAACTAAATTATAATATTTAAAAAAAAACTTGAATTCTGATGAATGAAAAACACTTCGGCTAATTATCATTTATCTTTATTATTTAGTTATTCATAAAGACGCCTTAATGGCAATTCAGACTCAAAAAGCGTGTACAAGATGATAGGACATGTAGAAGAACATGGTATTTAATTAATAGTTGTAATAATCATCAAGAAGTATATTTTGTAGTTTTATCTCACAATAGTCAAAGTAGTAGAGAAGTAAATAATTACACCATAAATTCTATCCATCTATATACAAAAGTGATTGGATCTATCTATCTATATACAAATAATCCATCTAGAAATTACCACTAACACCCATCTATCCATCGATATACAAAAGTGATTGGATCTACCTATCTATATAAAATAATCCATCTAGAAAGTACCACCAACACCCATCTATCCATCCATTTACAAAAGTGATTGGATCCATAAACAAAAGTTTCAACAACTAAAGTTCCAATAACACAGATAATGTTAATGTATAATATGAGAATCAACCACATTGTGTTGGATACCGATTGCTGGAACCAACTCTTGCGAAAACATAAAACTAATCATGAAGCCTGAGCGTATTATCAGATAGGGTTATTTCCAAAAACCCTTATTAGACATCATCTCACAAGGGTGGCGTGCCCATGACAAGCAAACATCAAAACAAACTTATTACTCTAATGTTGGATCCTATTTCTGAAATCAAATTTCAACTCTTACGGAAATATCATAAGCTCTTATATCTTTATTTCATCATACTATTTAATAGATTACATATAACTAATTTTCATCATTCACATTTCAATATCCTCAAAACAAAAGGGTTTTGCAAAGCTATAATGGCCTTTCAAGCCACATTACAACATAATCACAAATATCAAAATACAAAAGTTACATGAACTACAAATTCTTGAAAAGTGACTAAAGCCTTGTGTTTTCCAAAACTAACTCAAAATGCAACATAAGCAAATTTGGAGTGATGCATTGACTCTCTTTCACTCCATCTCTTGCTCATCACTTGGAGGTGGGGACAGGAAGGGGTTGAGCTTGAAAGCTCGTGGGTAACATTTTATAATAAAAAAATAAGCAAAAACCTTTGAAACCATTTTACTTACCATAGAAAACTTCCATTGAGTCTATAAAACACATGTTTCTCAAAATTCTTGTCTTTTCAAGTAATCAAGATCACAAACAACACAATTTATACATTTTTCAACTTGTTCACAAATCATGAACAAATAAGCACATCAAAATGATTTGGGTGGATCCAAAATAGAACGTATTACACATTTTCCCTAAAGGTTCTATGTAGCCGTGAACAGAATATTCTAGTGCAATCCCACATAATGGTTTTGCGTAGCTGTGAACTTATGAGAGTCCATGAAGGAGGTCCATGTCACTAGCGGACAAGCGAGAGAAGCCTTTAACTTGGTCAAAGTGCACGTGATTTAACTTAGGAGACCACCGCAAACCCACATAACATGTAATTCATGAACTAAAAACATTTTGCCCATATGGCCCATTCTCATAAAAACTTGCTTTTCACATGCTTGACGTACATCTTGAAAACCACTCTTGAAAAAATGATTTCATAAACATGTTAGACCCCGAATGTTTCATAGAAGTTAGAACTAGTTGAAGGAAAAATTTTGGGTAGCTATGAGAAAAGAGCAAATGAATGAAAATTCTTGAACCAAGAAATGATAGGCAAGGGTAAAGTAACGAATGAGAAATGTGGATATGTCCAAGTTTTGTTTTGGTGTTTCTGGTGGATACAAGATTTTGAAGTGAAAAGAATTAAGGTGAAAGTTATAAGTAGAATTAAAGCAAAATGTGGATGAAGAATAGGTACATACGATTATGTTCTGTTATTGGTGTCCATGATTAAACATGGACTATATATATATATATATATATATATTCTTCGAATGCTATTAATTTGAGATGGAGTTAAGAATGAGGAGTAAATGAAGTAGAAAAGGTCATATTATTATGATTTGTGTTAAGCAAAAATTTTGAAACAAAATGGGTGTTAGATCTGGAAATCTGTTCAAGGAGTAAGTTCCAGTCCTTTAGCCATGACTTCTTCTCTAGTTATCCAAACGAGATGATTCTTGATTTGTATTAAACTAGAAACCTGTGCCTACTTTTCTTAAGAAGACACCAAATTTAAATTCGGTCTTTAAGAATCACAAGTTGTCATGAAGTTAAGAACTGGGTGCAGTACAATGAATGAACGTAGAAAATTCATGTTCTGTACTCGAGGGGAAAATCTGGATTAATCTAGGCTGATTTAGGCCAGATAAGAGAAAGTGTTTCTACTAGTAAGTTGTCGATATTTCTTTTAACTTTCCAGCAATGCATGGATTAAAATTTTTGGACTTCTAGGCTAAAAGTCGTGGTCCTTATAAGCGAGATGTGCAAGAGAGGAGTTATATCTTTTGTCCTTTACTTCTTCTGTGATGAAATCATTGATGACGTCATCTTCTTTTGTGTTTTGCTCCGTCTAAGTTTCTCTTTTTTTGTGTTTTTGCTTCTTCTGTGATGACATCATTGATGACATCATCTTCTTCTGTGTTTTGTTTCGTCTAAGTTTTGCTTCTTCTGTGTTACTGTTCATGAACTTCTTCTATGTTACTGATCTTAAACTTCTTATGTGTTTTGCATCGTCTGTGTTTTGTTCCTTCTGTGTTTTGTATCATCTACCTTTTGTATTGTCTGTATTTTGTTCCTTCTGTGTTTTGTATCATCTGGCTTTTGTATCCTCTACCTTTTGTATTGTTTGTGTTTTGTTCCTTTTGTGTTTTGTATCGTCTGCCTTTTATATCCTCTGCCTTTCGTTTCTTTTGTGTTTTGTATCGTCTGTCTTTTGTGTCTTCTGCCTTTTGTATCGTCTGTGTTTTGTATCTTTTGAGTTTTGTATTATCTGTCTTTTGTATCCTTTGCCTTTTTGTGTCATCTGTGTTTTGTTCCTTTTGTGTTTTGTATCATCTACCTTTTGTATCATATGCCTTTTGTATCTTCTGTCTTTTGCTATCTTCTTTGTTTTGTCGATTTGCTTCTTCTGATTTTTGCATCTTCTGAGTTTTACTTCGTTTGCCTTTTTCTTCGTCTAAGTTTCTGCCTTACTTTTCTTCTGTTTTTGTTTCTTTTGTGTTTTGCTATTTTCTGCCTTTCGCTTCTTTTGTTTTCACTTCGTCTGTGTTTTGCTATCTTCTGGGTTACTGTTCATCTTTTATATTCTGTTCCATTTTTTATCCTTCAGAAGATAGAATTTGTCTTCAAGGTCTTCATGAAAGATCTAGAGCTTGAAATCTTCTTTCGAACCATATAAAGGAAACCTAACTTTGATATCTGTAAGGAAAGTTATAGCAATTTTCTCACTTCTTCTGTCTTTTTCCATTAGTCTATTTTTCCTTTGACTTCGTCAAATCCTATCGTCTAATCACCCTTCAGATGATAAAAATTTGACCTCAACGTCTTCTGTAAAGTTGTAAGTTTCAAAGTTAAATGAGATTTTTGAACTCTTAGATTCTTAACAATTTCTGTTTGTGTCTCCTTTAAAGGCCATAGCTCTTGGTGTTGACTTGAAAGGGATGGATTGAACCAAAGAAAGGATATCAATTGGATATTTTCCTAAGAATACTTAATATTTTGATGATTTCTGGATCAGTAGAGCTTCGAATAAGATGATTCTTGTTTCAAGATAAACTAGATACATGGAGCTACAAATGGTATGAAGAAGTTGAGGTCAAATTCAGTTTTTAAGAGGCTTAAATTTTCGACAAGAGCTGTGTATAGTATGCTGATTTGGACAAGAGCAGTCCAAAAATGTTTGAAGTGTATCTTTTGAATCACTAAACCGAATTGAATGAGTTTGATGTCATTGGAAACGTAAGACAATAGAGAAGATTCTTTTAGAATAAAGTGTTATGTCAAAATATTCAAGGGTGTTTTTGGCAAGACACTTACATGTAAAATACATAAGACATAAATGGAAGGGCATAATTGGAAGAAGAAGTGTTGTCTTGCCTATAAATGGAAGGAAGCAAAAGAGAATAAGAAAAGGAGAAAGAAAGAGAAAGAGAGAATGTCATGAAAAAGAAGAGAGAAATACAAAGAGAAGAAGAGAATGAGAGAAAGTAGAGAAAACAAGCTAGGGTTTCAATTTCCTTAGTCTATAAGGAAAGATTTTGAGGTTGTTCAAGAAGAAAAAAAGGTAGAGGAAGAGAGAGCTTCCATTTGAGCCAAGGATCTCTTCACTTGGTGAAGAACCGAAGGGATCGAAGAGACCTATTTCAGTTAGATAAGTTCATGGAGCACACATTAAAGATACAACAAGAAAGGACTTTAGAGACATCAGGTTATTTGTAAAGAGAGGAGACAATATGAGCAAGCTTATAAACAAGGAAATCAGGTGGGTTTCATATTTATAATTAAGTTAATAAGCCATTACTGTTTTTGTTAAATCAAAAACGTTTTCTGATTTTCAATTGCATCATATGAGCTACATTGTTGTTCATAAATGGGTGTGAATTCTGTTATATGTTTGTTACATGATTTGAGTGATGCCTTTTTAGAAAAGATGCATGTTTATAAAACTATGATTTCAAGAATGGTTTTCATGATATACGTCAAGCATGTGAAAAGCAAGTTTGCAAGAAAAGTGCTAATTTGGGCAACAAGTTTACAAGTTTTGAAATATGTGTGTTATGTGGGTCTATGGTAGTCCCTCAAGAACTGTCACGTGCACGTTGACCCAAGTATAGGCTTCTCCTGCCTACCCGCTAGTGGCACGAAGTTCCTTCAAGGACTCCCTCAAGAATTCACGACTACACATGACCATTATATTGGAAATGTGTAGTGCGTCATATTTTGGACTTCCCCAAACCATTATGATGTGCTTATGTGCTCATGTTATGTTTGATCAAGTTGACGCATTCATGATTTTCGAATAAATTGAAAATTGTATAAATTATGTTGGCTATGATTTTGATTTCTTGACAAGACAAATTTTTTTGAGAAACATATGTTTTTGTTTAAACTCAATGAAAACGTTTTCGAATGATAAGGAAGAAATTACTTCACAAGTTTTACTTATCTTTCTTCTATTATAAACTGTTACCCATGAGCTTTCGAGATCACCCCCTCTCTTTCCCCTCCTCAGGTTATAGTTAAGAAGATTGAGTGATCAAGAAAGTAAAGACGTTACTTCAAATTCTGCTATCTTGTAATTTAAGTTATCTTTGTGAAATGCAAGAATTTGTAGTTCATGTAACTTTTGTAGTTTGAGATTTCGGATTATATTGTAATGGGGCTTGAAAAACCGTTATAGCTTTATAAAACCCTTTTGTTTTGAGGGTATTGAAATGTAAATGATGAAAATCAATTGTATGAAATCTATTAAATAGTATGATGAAGTAAAGACATGAGAGTCTTATGACATTTTAGCAAGAGTTGGACTTCACATTCAGAGATAGGATCCAAGATTAAGATAATAAGTTGTTTTGATATTTGATTGTCATGGGCACACCACCCGTATGGGATGATTCCTAATAAAGGTTTTTTAGAAATAACCCTACAGGATCACACGCTCAAGTATTATGATATTCACAATAGGTTGGGTTCTAAAAATGGGTCCTAACATGTATATTGTATTCGGGAGATGATGTGAAGTTACAAGAATATAAATTTTGTGGTCAACCAAGTTTCAAACCTCGAAAACGTTCAATGCAACAAAAATTAGTATCGTAGAAGTGGATGAACTATTTCTTGCTAACTTCGAGACTTCAAAGACTATATACCTCTGATGTTATTGCATCTCATATGAGATGGCATAATGAACACTAATCGGAAGATAGAATTATAAGTCATCCGTCAAATGCACTGGCATGGAAACATTTCAATGACATCCATCTTGAGTTTGCAATTGAAAGTCAAAATGTAAGGTTGAGATTGTCGATGGATGGATTCCAATCAATCCGTCCAGCAATATTCATCATGGCCAATCGTAATAACATTTTATAATTTACCTCCATGGATGTATATAAAGGACGCATATATGTTTTTGACAGTGATTGTGCTAGACCCTTCAAATCCAAAGAATAAAATTGATATTTTCTTATAACCATTGATATCAGAATTGCAACATCTTTAGGAATATGATTTTTAGACATATGATGTGTCTCCGAAATAGAATTTTGTGTTGAGAGTGGCATTGATGTGGACCATTAGTGATTTTCTGGCATATTCCGTGTTGTCTGGATGGAGCACAGTAGGAAAAGTGGCTTGTCCTTATTGTGGCAATGGTTTTGATGCATTTTATCTTCCAAACGAAGGCAAAGTGTGTTAGTTTGACAATCACAGGAAATTCCTTCCTCCAGATCATCCATTTAGACTCAATAAACAAAATTTATTAAGAATAAGATGGTAAAAACACCTCCTCCCCCTTACAAAGCTGGTGAAGATATTTTGCAAGAGGTTGATGAATTAGATTTGCTGAAAGTTACATAATTTGAAGCTGATGAAGTAAATACAAGTATTAGTAAAAACTTTGGTAGGAGAAAACGAAGCATCTTTTGGGATTTTCCATATTGGAAAACTAATTAGATAGGTCATACTCTAGATGTGATAAATATTGAATTTTTTTGACAATTTGTTTAATACCATAATGAACATTGAAGGGAGGACAAAAGACAATGCAAATCACTAGCAAATTTGTAACTTTTTTGTAAAATGAATGAGTTACATAAGGATCTTCGCACTGGTAAATATCCGAAAACATTTTACACCTTGGACAAAAAACAAAAGGAAATATTATGTGAATGGCTGAAAAGTTTAAAGTTTCCCGATGGTTATGTTTCAAACTTAGCAAAGTGTGTGGACATGAGGAAGTACAAATTATTTAGGTTGAAAAGTCATGATTTTCATGTGTTTATGTAAAGGCTCATTCCAATTGCATTTTGAGAGTTGCTACTGAATAACATTTGGGAAGTGATAACAAAAACAAGTTTGTTTTTCAAAAGTTTAACATCATCTGAAATCAAGTTCATTGAAATGGAAATACTAGAAAGGGAGATTCCAGTAATTTTGTACAAGTTGGAAGGAATTCTTCCTCCAAGCTTCTTTCATTGTATAGGGCAGTTACCTGTGCATTTAGCACACGAGGCAAAACAAGTTGATCCCGTTCAATATTAATGGATATATCCATTCGAGAGGTAATTCAAATTAAAATTATTGTAATTCAAGTAAAAACATGTTTTAACTATTAAATTGTAATAACCATATTTTTTAATATAGATATTTGCATCATTTGAAGTAAAATATAAAAAACAAGGCCAGAGTTGAAGGTTCAATATGTAATGCTTATTTAGAGGAGGAAGCTAGTACAATTGTTGGACATTATTTTGTGCCACATGTTCACATAAGAGAAAGAAAAATTCCTCGTAATGACGATGGGGGAGGAATGAGTGATTCTAATGGTGACTTATCCATTTTCATATATCTTAGGCGAGCATATGGACATGCAACAAGAAGAATGTTAATAGAGGAAGAAATTGACGCTGCTCCTGTTTACATTGAAGTGAATCACACGTTATTACAATGCTTATAATGCTATATATGAATACACGAGAAGGGGGAGTTGAATTGTGTATTCCCCTTTTTAAAATCTTTCAAAAAATCGTTTTGTTAAAAACAAGTTCTTTTCACAGAAACTTCGGTAAGTTCAAATTAATCAAAACTTTGAAAACTTGCTTTAAAAAACTAAGTAATAACAAAACTTTGAAATTGAAGAGAGATAGAGTAGAAAGAAGTCGACACAATAATTTTATACTGGTTCACCCCAAACTGTGGGCTACGTCCAGTCCTTAGAAGTCTTTCTGAGATTTCACTTTCTCTTCAACATTTACAAGTATTCTTTCTGGAGCCTCTTCAGGTCTCTACACCCAGTATTCTTTTACTCTTAGCTTCTGTAAGCTATCTGTACTACTTCCTTACAAAAGTGTTTAAACTATGTTACAGTAACACTAGCTCTCAGCTAATTCACACAATATTCTCACAAACAAGCTTTTTTTCTTTCGCGTAAATGTAAGTCAACTAACTTTGCAATCTTCGACTTCGACTCATATTTATAGCCTTCGTCAGCAACTGCTTCTTGATTCTTGCTTCTTGAATCTTGAAAGAAACGATTAATCAGATGGGTTCTGTAACTAACTCGAACTGACTCTTGCGTCTGCTTTTCTTTCTTCGTCTGCTTTTCATTCTGCGTCTGCTTTTCAACTTCTACGTCTGCTTTTCATTCTGCGTCCGCTTTTTAACTTCTCCGTCTATTTTTCATTCTGCGTCTGCTTTTCAACTTCTGCGTCTGCTTTTCATTCTATGTCTGCTTTTTAACGTCTTCGTCTGTTTTTCATTCTGCGTCTGCTTTTCAACTTCTGCGTCTGCTTTTCATTCTGCGTCTGCTTTTTAACTTCTCCGTCTGTTTTTTATTCTGCGTCTGCTTTTCAACTTCTGCGTCTGATTTTCATTCTACGTCTGCTTTTCCTTCTCCTTTGTTATTCATCAAAATCATATATACGTAAAGTCATTTTGACTCAACAATCTCCCCCTTTTTGATGATAACAAATCATATACGTAACAAGAAGAAAAACTTATCTTCAAAACATATCTTCATTTGTGTTCTTCTGACTTCTTCATTAGTCTTCCTCTTCCTCCCCCTATCTTTGTCATCGACTCCTTCAATCACACCCTTTGAGACTCTTTGATTGTTGCCTTCCATTCTCTTCTCCCCCTATTTGTTATAATAAAAAATGATCAATGACGATGACTCTTCATCAGTTCTGTCA
>JANIHY010144481.1:0-10478 GCA_027479065.1 Erythroxylum brevipes
ACCCACGAAAATAAGGTATTTTCGTTAATCCTCGTGTTTTCGATTATACGTGATATTTTGTATGGTCTTTTTCCGCAGCGTATTGAGAATACTCGGACCATACGCGATCCAACATATCCTATGTATGTTGAATACTTAAATTGTTGGTTTTTGACTTATCGGTGATTTGTGTTTGATGAAATTGAATTATGCATGATGTAATCATACAAAATAAGTTATATTATATAAGATGTATATGTGTATTATGTAATTGTGTATGTTGAATACTTTAATTGTTGGTTTTTGAATTATTAGTGAATTGTGTTGGATGAAATTGAATTTTGTATAATATAATCATACAAAATGAGTTATATCGTATAATTAAGATGTATATGTGTATTATCTAATTGTGTTAGGTTGGACTTTTGAGTTAAACAATATATATTTTGTGATAGTAGTTAATAATGAAATTACATGTTCTTTATTTTGATATGAAGCTATTAAGTTAATTTTGATATATGTCAATTTATTTTTACAAATAAATGGAAGAAAGTTCAAGTACTTTTGATAATTCAACTACTTTAGGAAGATACAATTATCCAAGTTGGGTTTATGCTGAATTGGTGCCGAAATGAAGAACCATACCGTTTGTTTGTTTTGTAATAAGCATTTGCAAAGTGAATGAATCACCTTATTAAAGAAGCATTTAGTTGGGGTTTAAGGTGATGTGGAACTTTTTTAAAAAGTGAGCCATGATGTGAAATAGAAAGTGAAAACTATGCTTGAAGAGTATCATCACGAGAAAGATAGAAGGCAGAGATTGAATCATGAAATTGGTAGTGGAAGTTTGTTTATTAGTGTTCAAGATGATAGTGAGAATGCTAAAGGTGTTAGTATTCATACTCAATAAGAACTGAATGTTGCATCTGGTGTTAAGAAAAGAAGAAAACAGGTGTCTAATTTTTTTCAACACTAATAACTCTTGAGGCTTAACCTTTAATTCATGGTGCCTTATAATCAAAAGAAGTGACTCATAATGTAGATATGGAAATGGCTAGATGTTGGTATGATTCATGCATAACATTCAATGCATCCCAGTTTTATTATTATTATTAGCCTATGTAGATGTTATTGCCTCTTACGATCTACGATACAAAGCTCATTTAATTGATGATTACAGAAGTAAACTTTTGAGTAGCTATGTTTATAGAATTAAAATTTATTTAGGTTCCCTTTAGGTGTTCAATCATATGTGATGGTTGGGTAAATAGAAGACATAAGCTTATTATCAATTTTTAGGTTTATTTTGTAAAAGGGCTCAATTTTTTTAAACTTTATTGATGCATCTGGCCTTGTTAGGAATGTTGATACTTTATTTGAAATATTCGATGAAGTTATGAATGAAGTTGGGCTATAAAATGTTGCTTAATTCATTATTGACAATTATTTCACTTTTAAAGTGGCTGGAAGAAGATTACAAAGCAAGTATAGTTCTTTTTATTGGACTCCTTGTGATGCACATTCCATTGACTTGATGTTGGAAAATATAGGGGATGCTAGTTATTTTCCTATTATTGGTGAGACTATGCAAAAGCAAAAAAAAATGACCAAGTTCATCTACAATTATGCATGAGTCTTAAATTTATTGAAAAAGGATTTCACTAATGATAGGAATTTGTGTCGTCCTATTGTTACAAGATTTGCAACAAATTTCTTATCACTTCAATGCTTTATTATGATGAAGAAAGAATTTAGACAAATGTTTATAAATGAAAAGTGAGTTGCATCTCAGCATGTTAAGTCTAGTGCTGGATTTTAGGTTTCCAAAATTATACTTAAAGATACTAAATTGTGATTCTAATGCCAATTTGTTATCTGAGTTTGTAAGCCTTTAGTGAGGGTATTTCATCTAGTTAATAGTGATGAAAAGTCAATAATGGGTTATTTTTATAATGTCATGGAGAGGGCAAAAGAAACAATCAATGCCAATCTAAAAAAAGATCTTCTTTGTACACATCTTATCTTGTAATCATCATGAGAGATGAGAAAAACAACTTTACTCTTGTGGTTTGCAGCTAGGGTATTCATGAATCCTAGTGTCTATTTCAGACTAAGTTTTACAAAGAAAATTGAAGTAATTAGGGGAATCCTGTTAACTATTACAATAATTATTGCCTATGAGATGATGCAAGATCTCCTTAGCTCAGAAATTGAGATATATAAAGAGGCTTCTAGTGATTTTGGGATGTCAATTATTATTTGTCAAAGAGAAAAACTTAATCTCGTTATATATTTTTGGTTTTATTGCTTATTGGAAAATAATTATCACTTTATTTTGTTTATAACATTACTTTTGTTGTCTTATGACTTATAGTTTCTTGGTGGGACCAATTCATAAGTGGTATTCCAAAATTGCAAAGGTTTGTAATTCAAATTTTAAGTTAATGTATGAGTGTAACAGACTGTGAAAAGAATTGGAGCACATTTAAATTCATTCATTTCAAGAAAAAGAATAGATTGGAGTACAAAAGATTGGATGATTTGATCTTTGTTTGATACAATTTAAAGTGTTGGGAAATGTATGTTATTATCATTATTAATTAAATATAATTTCTTATATTTTTAATAAATTAATTTTATTATTTACTAATACTCTTAATAGAAATCAAGATAAGAACTGTTATTTTTGGCATAGAAGCAACATTTAAAAAAGGATTTCAAACTTATGTTGGAAAGTGCAAATTTTCTTCTTTAATGATAGCTCTAGCCATGAAGACACCATTAGCTACTGAAAATTTTATAAAAAATGAAAACAAGGCTGATTGAAAAAAGAAAGATAAGATTTAGTCTTGAGGCTTAAAAAAGATTATGTCATATCAGTAAACATACAAAAACTATCTGTACTTATGGTAAAAGTGGCTTGAAGACTTTTAAAGGAAAAGATCAAGCTGAAGCATTAGAAGTATCCACTTACAGTGATGATTTTGAGTTAGAAAAATAAGAGGATAATGTGAAAATCTCTCCAGCTAGCTAGTTAGATACAAGAAAATCCACTATTGATAAAGATATAATCTGCTTTCTAAAGACTGATATGATGTAATTTTTTGTTAAGTTAGAGTCCAAACCTCAAGTTTGCTTGTATAAATAAAACCCTTAGGATCATAAAAGGGATATCAAGCATTGTCTATTTATCTCATCTTTGTAATCTTCTCTATTATGAATCTTTATGTATCTCATCTTGTAATCTCCTCTATCTTGAAATAAAAATTTCCCCTTTCTACGGATACAATTTATAATTTCCATTTAAAACTTTATTCTTCTTCTAAAATCTTTGATATGCACCTTAAGGTAAGAAACCAATTAAGACCATGCTAGGCTTTGCTGAAGGAGCAACAAGGGTAGTTACCTTACTCTAAAGTTGGAGCTAAAATGCTCGTTAAAAGACTCAACAAAATTCGATAAAGCTACCGTCAAAAAAATTAAAGATACAAGTATAAACCTTTAATTTGAAAAACTGGAATTATTTTGTATATAATTATATCATGACTTCTTATTTTTTGACAAAATTCAAGCAAGAATGATTTGAAATAAATTTAGATTATGTAGAACTGATAAATGAGAAAATTACATACCTCTTTTAAAAAGTTATTAAAATTGTAACAAATAGTGATAAATTTAATATTTGCTTCGAATTTCTTTAATTTTTAATATTATGAGTGTCTTAGAAATGATAAAAAAATTTTATTTCTTCTCGCGATCAAGGTACTTGAATATGGTATTTCTAATCTTTGTGTCATTTTTTAGGAGCTTGCCAAAAAATGAGTAGATCCTTGAGAAAAGTTATTATCTAGTATTTAGTTTTTACCCGATAACTCATTAATTTAGCAAAATATAAATTTCTTAAACATATAAAGAGAAATCAAAATAAAAAAAAATTAAGGGGACAATTGGAAGCACAATATCTGGCACTTAAAAAAGCTGTGAAGCTGACTGGTAAGGTAATTGTTTTTATTATGGTTCATTGAAATGAAATTGAAACCGAATCTTATTGCATATGCAACCAATTAGAGGCTCACAACAAACAACACCAGGGAGGGAACCTTAACAAAACTGTGATTATATTATTTACCTCAGCATCGATGATTGACTTCCCATGTGGCAGTCGCATGCTGTTGGCTGTGAGTGTACCAGCTGTAAGTAACGCAGTTTTGGTGATGATGATTTCAGAATCAGAGAGAGAACTATTTGACTCAATTCAAACCAAACGGTCAGTTTATAAATCAAAATTCCCGACTTTCCATCAGAGACTGACAAGTCGAACCTGTGCCCACTAGAGCGAGGAAAAAAAAGTAACAGAGTTGGTATTCATTTCAAGCCACGTTATAGTCTCTAATTGGGCAGTGCCAAATCATCGCCGCTATAAAACCACCCCACCCTCCGCAGTCTTCGCAAAACACCTTCTCTCATTACCTGTAACCGTTAAAACTACCTTAGGAACAACACAAATTGTGTTGTATTGCCTTTTGGTCGTGTGACTCTCTGTTCCATCTCGGGATCTATCAAAATTGTCTTTTTTTTTTTTGGCTCATGGGAGACAACAACGACAGGAGGGAATCCTTGTTGAACAGGGACAACAACAGGTTCTCGAGGAGTGTATCTCATGCATACGATGAGTTGCATAGCTTTCGAAGGTATCTTCAGCTGATGTGCGTGGATCAATCCAACGTATGGACGGCTTGCCTTTCCTGGTCCATATTCTTACTCTTCACTTTCGTTGTTCCTGCGATTTCCCACTTCGTGTTGGCTTGTTCTTCATGCGACAGCAAGCACAAGAGGCCTTACGACGCCGTCGTGCAGCTGTCGTTGAGCAGCGTTGCCACTCTGTCTTTCATTTGTTTGACCAAGTTTGTCAGGAAATATGGTCTTCGTAGGTTCTTGTTCTTCGACAAGCTCTGTGATGAGAGCGAGACTGTTAGGAAAGGCTACACCGATCGGCTCAATGTATGCTTCTGATCTCAATCTCTTTCTTCTTTAATTTTTTTCATGTTTTATTGGGATCATCGTTTTAGAGTATTTCTCCTCGGCCAATTCTGTTGAGGGTCAGCTATAAATGGGATGATGTTAATTTATTGCCTTTTTTTTTCCTTTTTTCTCCATAATGAAATTTCCATTAACTAGGCCTGTCAGCTCTGATTTCTTTGTTCCTCCAGCTATCATACAGCTGATCATTTCATTTCTTAGTGGTCAGAAAATTTTGACAAAAAAGTTTCGAAATTTAACTGGAATTTTGATCTTTATAAACTTGTGCTTTGCCTTCTCTTCACTTCAAGGTTGAAACAGTGGAAAAGGATAAACTTACCGGAATTGTAGGTGATGATAAAGATTAAAGCTTGGCGTTTGATTAGAACAAGCCAACCTAAAAGTTGTAGACTTGTTGTTGATGTGAACAAATTAGAAGGGAAGAAAGTCATATAGATGGTTAACTGTGCGTTTTTGTTTGACATGTACCGTATAAATTTCAGAGGGCATTCATTTTTGGTGGGTCACAAATGAAACCGAATAATATGACACCTTCCTTGGATGAATAAAAGAGAATTGCTTAAACGAAACAAAAGTGGAGGTGTGAGGAGTGGGGGAAGGAAAGTAAAAAAATTATCACGAGAAGCTTCAAGAATTAGGTAGACTCCTGATATGTTAAAATCTTTCCTTCAAAAGTTCAGACTGCATATGTGTAAGGTAGAGAACACAGTTTCTTGTGAGCAATTTACTTTATCTTAGCTAGTCCATTACTAGATAGGCTTAGTGAAGATGACTCATTTGAGAGCTGAACAGAATGGTTGTAATTTGGCAATATATGCCTATATTCAGCTGCTGGGTCGGAATCTGTATCAGCAATTTCTTACGGTCAAATTAAAAGTGGGTAGCAAAGATCCAGTGCTTCTTTGTGTCGATTTCTCCTTCATAATTTTGATCAACGAGAAAGCTTGTAAACAACTTGGAAAAAGTGAAAGGCAATGGATGTGGTTTGATTAATAAATCTTAGACCTCATATGATATTGTACACTATTGAGCCGGATCATTGTCACTATGTATTGTTTATTCTTCTCTGGAGCAAACCAGAAAGTTGATGTGCTCTTCCTAATGGATGTAGGAGAATGTAGAAGTGGGAATACGTTCTCCATGATTGTAACACCAATCAAGCTCTAATTATTGAAATGGACAAGTAATGTGTTGGTTTAATTTCACATGCAGAGTTCATTAAAAATAGTATCGTGCTTTGTTGGGCCGTGCTTCATAGCAGAGTGCGGATACAAGATATGGTGGTATGCCTCTGGTGCTTCACAGATCCCATTCTTGGGCAATGTCGTACTTAGCGACGCAGTAGCTTGCATTATGGAGCTATGCTCTTGGCTTTACCGCACAACTGTAATCTTCCTGGTCTGTGTTCTCTTCCGTCTGATCTGCCACCTCCAGATCCTACGACTCCAGGACTTCGCTCAAGTTTTCCAAGTTGACTCTGATGTGGAGTCTATACTCTCAGAACATCTTAGGATAAGGAGACATCTGAGGATCATCAGCCATAGATATAGAGCATTCGTTTTGTTGGCCCTGATTCTCGTCACAGGAAGCCAGTTTGCTTCTTTGCTTATCACAACAAAGACGGGTGCTGTTGTTGATATTTACAGAGCTGGAGAACTTGCGGTGTGCTACTTGACACTGAAATAGAGAGAGGTTCTTTGAATAGTCAACTCTATATAAAAGTTTCTGACAACAACTGAATGTATATGATGTTTTGCAGCTCTGCTCGATTACACTTCTTGCTGGGGTTATGGTAATGCTTCGAAGTGCAACAAAGATCACTCACAAAGCGCAAGCTATTACAAGCCTAGCTGCTAAGTGGCACATATGTGCCACTCTCGACACATTTGAGTCCACTGAAGGTGAGACTCCCACCACTGGCATCGGCCAGGTCTTTCCGACGGTGGGCACGGATGGGGACTCGAGTGATGCTGGAGATGAAGAAGATGAATTAGATAACACTAAATTGATTCCAGCATATGCATATAGTACCATCTCATTTCAGAAGAGACAAGCTCTTGGTAAGACTCCAAGCATCAAACTTGCACATCTATCCAACAAACTATTCACATAACATCTAATCTAATCAGCTCCAAAACACTCAGAAATGCAATATATATATATATAACCTGTAGCAGCTTAAAGAACAACAACAAAACAGTGACAACACAACTTCAAAATGAACGTTGTTTTTAGTAGTTAACTTCAGGAACTTATTAGAATCTTCAGTTTCAGACAAAATCTGATAATTGTTTTATGGTACTTAGATGATCGTTTTGATAAAAATTGTAATGACAGTGACATACTTCGAGAACAACAGAGCTGGGATTACGGTGTATGGCTTCACGCTTGATCGAACATCCTTGCACACCATTTTCAGTGTGGAGTTAGCTCTTGTTCTATGGTTGCTTGGAAAGACCGTTGGTATTTCTTGAATAATAATGGGGTAACCATATTTGGTATTACCTGAGGATGCATGAAGAGGACATTTGTAGAGAAAATAGAGAGGACGACTTAGTTGACAGAATCTTGAGTGGTTTTTGTTGGTTTTCATTTTCCTGATTTTTCCAGAGTTTGTTCATTCTCGCTGTCATTCATTCTTGTAATTTCCAATGAGAAATGAATAGTGTTTTGATGAAAATACACATGAATGATGATGCTATCTCTTATTCAGAGCAAGAAAACCATCGTAGAGGTCTAGTGTTTCCGAGTTCTTGCCACTCCACCGCGAGACTTCTCGTTTTTATACAACTCCTTAAAGAGGGTTGCATGGCACTGTGTTGAGGGACTTTTAATTTAAATCGAATACGTCATTTGACTTTAAATTGTGTTATGTTAAAGGATTTCTAATAAAAATTTACGTAATGCACATTTAACATTAATCATATTTTTACATTATCATTAGGCAAATGTCTAAACAAAATCATTATTAGAATCAAGTTGATGGGAAGCAAATACAAATTGATGTACAGATCACATTCATCATCAAGAATAGGGAAGAAAAGAAGTTGAATCCCAAGATCTTGAAGCAGATGTCCACAAAGCAAAATTAGTGGAACAACTCTTAAGTAAATTGGAACACAATTGAAGTTATACAGGCAAGTTTTGATAGAATTTTAGAGTTGGAAATTTCTAATTAAATTTAAGTTCAGTTGGTACTTTAAGGAGCAACAGATAATCTGCCAAAAGTGGTTCAGTTATGCTGATTCTGGTACAATTCTTCCTCTTCTTCTTTTTCTTTTATTATTGAAGTGGTGGATTGATATGAAGCAAAGTTAATGTGTGTGTGTGTGAGTGTTCGTAGATGGACATGGTCGGATTACAGGTAATGATGCAATAAAGGTTTTTGGATTGGCTAATTGTCACGACCAGAACTGTAACAGGTTCATTTTTTCTTACCTCGGATGCTTTTGCTGTCTCTCTGAAAAACACAGTTTGTTTTATTATGTTTGTGATTTTGTTTTGGGGTTGAAGGTTTGGGCAATCGCGGACTCGAAGCGACAAGGGTACCTATACCCTATTTATTTTGTATCTATGGAACTGTATATTACTTTCTGGATGAGTCTTAAATTGATTAGCTCATGCTGAGCATTCTTGGCCTTGCAATAACGTTACTTTCCTAAATCTTACAGGCTAATTGCCCTATAGCCATTTTACACATGCCGGCTCATCAGCAGTTGTTCGTATTTCATTCAAATTTACTTGTAGTGCATGGATTCCAATTGTGAATCTGGACAGAATGGACCCGATGAAAGAAGCATTCCAGGCAAGACAGTTGCAGTGCAAGCAGACATGCCATTCAGTGGGCTGACAACTTTTGGAACAACTTTTTTATCTAAATTTGAATGTTCCCAAATGGCACATCCAGTGAGTCTTAGAATGCATAAAATTATCTCTTGATTTTATGTTGGAGCAATTGAGGCACCCATATTTTCTATATTGATATAGCTACTAAAGCATATTACGTTTGTGGACACTCCTGGAGTCCTGTCACGAGAAAAACAATGAACACAACAAGCTTATGATTTTACAAGTTTGACATCTTGGTTTGCTGCAAAGTGTAACCTCATTTGACCCCACAAAATTGATGTTATTGATGAGTTCAAGTGGGAAATTTATTCTTTGCGTGGTCGTGATGACAAGATTCGCTTTGTTCTCAATAAGGGAGGCCAAGTAGATGCCTAGCAAGTGATGTATAAACATTGTCACCCATGTATAGTATTGTGGCTTTCTATATGTTCTACCACTATTGTTCTAATCTTGTTTTGCCAACTTTTGCAGTTAATGAGCGTTTATGGAGCTCTGATGTCGTCAAGTTCTCAACACTCCAAAAGTTATGCGTGTCTGTCTATGTAGGGTAGGGTCTCTACCAGTAAATATAGTCTCTATTAGGGTATTAAATTGAACATCATTCTAGTACCAAAATCCAAGAACTGGCAAGACTCTTGACACCCTGTGGGTAAGATGTAATGCTTTAACAAGTTAACTGATGAAGTGACAGATATAGATGTCTTTTTCAGAATGATTTTAGAAGGTTCATTTTAGTTGTAATTAAGCTGTTGTTGGTCCTGATCGATAATTTGGAAGCTGAGTTTGGAAAGGTTTCATCCTCATTGTCTTTGGCTTTCAGCCAGGCTTCCAAACATGTTTTATGATGATGTTCTTTTTCCTTGATTAGATTGCCAAAATTTCTCTCACCCTTGTTTATTCAGGTACAAAGGCACTTTCATTTACCTGCAGGAGATTTCCCATATGTGGAACACTTCAATGGTTATAGCTTTGACCAGTTTTGAGAAGTTGAAGTCGAAAATGATACAAACTGTCGATGATATGATGGGTTATACATTCCAGAGCTTCTTGAATAACTTTCGAAATCCCCATGGTTAAAGGATGATTGCTCACAGCGGTGACCATGGTAGTCAAAACAGAAATCTTACGTGTTCAGGGAGAATCTAAAGCAGTATAGGCCTCTGTTCATTCAAAATTTTTAGTTTTCCTGAAACGTGGGTGTATCTACATATGTCTACCCAATATATTGGCTCCCCTCCGTTTTTCAGTCATGACTTACATACTGAGAAGAATACATAATCAATTAATATCAATCCTACCCTTTTGTAATCGTCAGATAAAGCTTGATTGCTGTTACTACATGTTTGAAATGATTGGCTTGGGCTTTGAGGTTATCACTATCTTCTGTCAGACAACATGATACTATGAAAATCGATCGAATTAGAGCAACTTTGCAATTAAATAGGACAGAAAAAATAGTAATGAACACACACATTTTATGTCAAAAACTCCCATATTAGGGTAAAAATTACGGGCAAAGATAAAAGGCTTTTATTACTGGAAAAAAATTGAAGAATTATAAGAAAAAATGAGACTAAAAATTAAAGATTTGATTGATAATCAATCATAAC
>JANIHY010144510.1:0-10475 GCA_027479065.1 Erythroxylum brevipes
CACATTCTGTTACTTTTTTTGGAAACGTGTAAAAAGTCAAGAAAATGCACAATCAAAATGTTTGCATAAAATGTCACGAAAATGTACATTCTGTGACGTTTTTTGGAAACGTGCATAAAACATCGAAAAAATGCACAATCTGTGACATTTTTTAGAAACATGCAAAAAATGTCTTGAAAATGCACATTCAAAAAACGTGCATAAAATGTCACGAAAATAAACATTCTTTGATGTTTTTTGAAAATGAGCATAAAACATCAAAAAATGCAAATTCTGTGACTTTTTTGGAAACGCGCATAAAAAGCAAAAACGTGCACATTCCATGACATTTTTTGGAAACGTTCATAAAACGTCACAAATTGCACAATCAAAAAACGTGCATAAAATGTCACAAAAAGTCATATTCTTTGACGGTTTTTGGAAACATGCATAAAATGTCAACAAAATGCACATTCAAAAAATATGCGTAAAACATCATGAAAATGCACATTCAGCGATGTTTTTGAAAACAGGCATAAAACCTCAAAAAAATGCACATTCTGTGACTTTTTTGGGATCGTTAATAAAAAATCACAAAAATGCACATTCTGTGACACTTTTTGGAAACGTGCATGAAACATCACAAAAATATACATTCTGTGACATTTTTTTGAAACGTTCATAAAACATCACAAAAAAGCACATCCAAAAAATGCGCATAAAACGTCAGAAGAATGCACATTTTGCGACGTTTTTTGAAAACGTGCATAAAATGTTATCAAAATACGCAATCAAAAACGCGTATAATATGCCACAAAAATGAAGATTCTGTGACTGCTTTTTGGAAACGTACATAAAACGTCCTGAAAATCCACATTTAAAAAAGCGCATAAAACATCACGAAAATTCACATTCTGTGATGTTTTTTTTCGTGATGTTTTTTGGAAACGTGTGTAAAACGTCAAGAAAATGCACATTCTGTGACATTTTTTATAACATGCATAAAACGTCACAAAAATGCACATTCAAAAAATGTGAATAAAACGTCACTAAAATCTACATTTTGCAACATTTTTTGGAGAAGTGCAAAAAATGTCCCGAAAATGCATAATCAAAAAACATGCATAAAATGTCACAAAATTGCACATTCTGTGACGTTTTTTGGAAACATGCATAAAATGTAACGACAATGCACATTCTGTTACTTTTTTGGAAAAATGTAAAAAGTCAAGAAAATGCACAATCAAACGTTCATAAAACATCACAAAAATGCACATCTAAAAAATGTGCATAAAACGTCGTGAAAATGCACATTTTGCGACGTGTTTTGGAAGCGTGCATAAAACATCACAAAATGCACATTCAAAAAATGTGCATAAAATGTCACGAAAAGTCACATTCTGTGACATTTTTTCGAAACGTGCATAAAACGTCACGAAATTGCACATTCAAAAAACGTGCATAAAACGTCACGATAATGCAAATTCTGTGATGTTTTTTAGAAACGTGCGTAAAACGTCACAAAAATATACATTCTGTGACATATTTTGGAAACGTTCATAAAAATCACAAAAATGCTCATCCAAAAAATGTGTATAAAACGTCAGGAAAATGCACATTTTGCGACGTTTTTTGGAAACGTGCATAAAATGTTATGAAAATACGCAATCAAAAAACGCGTAAAAAATGTCACAAAAATGGAGATTCTGTGATTGCTTTTTGGAAACGTGCATAAAACGTCATGAAAATCCACATTCAAAAAAGTGCATAAAACATCACGAAAATACACATTTTGTGATGTTTTTTAGAAACGTGTGTAAAACGTCATGAAAATGCACATTCTGTGACATTTTTTAAAACATGCATAAAACGTCACAAAAATGCACATTCAAAAAATGTGCATAAAACATCACTAAAATCTACATTTTGCAACATTTTTTGGAGAAGTGCATAAAATGTCCCGAAAATGCATAATCAAAAAACATGCATAAAATGTCATAAAATTGCACATTCTGTGACGTTTTTTGGAAACATGCATAAAACGTAACGACAATGCACATTCTGTTACTTTTTTTGGAAACATGTAAAAAGTCAAGAAAATGCACAATCAAAATGTTTGTATAAAAATGCACGTTCTGTGACATTTTTGGAAACGTTCGTAAACCATCACAAAAACGCACATCCAAAAAATGTGCATAAAACGTCATAAAAATGCACATTTTTGCAACATTTTTTGGAAACGTGCATAAAATGTTATGAAACTACACAATCAAAAAACGTGTATAAAATGTCACAAAAATGGAGATTCTGTGACTGTTTTTTGAAAACGTGCATAAAACGTCATGAAAATCCACATTCAAAAAAGTGCATAAAACATCAAGAAAATGCACATTCTGTGATGTTTTTATGAAACGTGTGTAAAACGTCACGAAAATGTACATTCTATGACATTTTTTAAAACATGCATAAAACGTCACGAAAATACACATTCAAAAAATATGCATAAAACGTTACTCAAATTTACATTTTGCAACGTTTTTTGGAAAAGTACATAAAATGTCCCCAAAATGCATAATAAAAAAACATGCATAAAATGTCATAAAATTGCACATTCTGTGACGTTTTTTTAAAACAAAAACGTAACGACAATGCACATTCTGTTACTTTTTTTGGAAACGTGTGAAAAGTCAAGAAAATGCACAATCACAATGTTTGCATAAAATGTCACAAAAATATACATTCTGTGACATTTTTTGGAAACGTGCATAAAACATCGAAAAAATGCACAATCTGTGACATTTTTTGGAAACGTACAAAAAATGTCATGAAAATGCACATTCAAAAAACGTGCATAAAATTTCACGAAAATAAACATTCTTTGACGTTTTTTGGAAATGAGCATAAAACATCAAAAAATGCAAATTCTGTGACTTTTTTGGAAACTCGCATAAAAAGCAAAAACATGCACATTCCATGACATTTTTTGGAAACGTTCATAAAGCGTCACAAATTGCACATTCAAAAAACGTGCATAAAATATCACGAAAAGTCACATTCTGTGACGGTTTTTGGAAACATGCATAAAATGTCAACAAAATGTACATTCAAAAAATATGCGTAAAACATCATCAAATGCAAATTTAGTGATGTTTTTGAAAACAGGCATAAAAACTCAAAAAAATGCACATTCTGTGACTTTTTTGGGATCGTAAATAAAAAGTCACAAAAATGCACATTCAGTGACAATTTTTGGAAACGTACATAAAACATCACAAAAATATACATTCTGTGATATTTTTTAGAAACGTTCATAAAACATCACAAAAATGCACATCCAAAAAATGCGCATAAAACGTCAGAAAAATGCCCATTTTGCCACGTTTTTTGGAAACGTGCATAAAATGTTATGAAAATACACAGTCAAAAAACGCGTATAAAATGTCACAAAAATGAAGATTCTGTGACTGCTTTTTGGAAACGTACATAAAACGCCATGAAAATCTACATTCAAAAAAGCGCATAAAACATCGCGAAAAATCACATTCTGTGATGTTTTTTGGAAACGTATGTAAAACGTCACGAAAATGCACATTCTGTGACATTTTTTAAAACATGCATAAAACGTCACAAAAATGCAAATTCAAAAAATGTGCATAAAACGTGACTAAAATCTACATTTTGCAACGTTTTTTTGAGAAGTGCATAAAATGTCCCGAAAATGCATAATCAAAAAGCATGCATAAAATGTCATAAAATTGCACATTCTGTGACATTTTTTGGAAACATACATAAAACGTAACGACAATGTACATTCTGTGCTTTTTCTGGAAAATGTAAAAGTCAAGAAAATGCACAATCAAATGTTTGCATAAAAATGCATATTCTGTGACATTTTTTGGAAACGTTCATAAAACATCACAAAAATGCACATCCAAAAAATGTGCATAAAACGTCACGAAAATGTCAACAAAATGCACATTCAAAAAACATGCGTAAAACATCATGAAAATGCACATTCAGCGATGTTTTTGAAAACATGCATAAAACCTAAAAAAATGCACATTCTGACTTTTTTGGGATCGTAAATAAAAAGTCACAAAAATGCACATTCGTGACACTTTTTGGAAACGTGCATAAAACGTCACAAAAACGCACATTCAAAAAACGTGCGTAAATTGTCCTAAAAATTCACATTCTGCAATGTTTTGTAAACGTGCAAAAAATGTCACGAAAATGCACATTCAAAAAATATGCCTAAAACGTAACAAAAATGCCCATTCTGTGATATTTTTTGGAAACATGCGTAAAACGCCACGAAAATGCACATTTTATGACATTTTTTGAAAATGTGCATAAAACGTGACAAAAATGCACATTTGAAAAAATGTGCATAAAACATCAGAAAAATGCAAATTCTGCGAATGTATTTTGGAAACGTGCTTAAAATGTCCTGAAAATCCACATCCAAAACATGTACGTAAAACGTCAAGAAAATGCACATTTTGCAACTTTTTTTGGAAACGTGCATAAAAGGTCATGAAAATACACAATCAAAAAATGTGTATAAAATGTCACAAAAATGGAGATTCCATGACTTTTTTTTGGAAACGTGCATAAAACGTCAGGAAAATGTACATTAAAAAAAGTGCATAAAACATCACGAAAATGCACATTCTGTGATGTTTTTTAGAAACATGTGTAAAACGTCACGAAAATGCACATTCTGTGCCATTTTTTGGAAACATGCATAAAATGTCATGAAAATGCATATTCAAAAAATGTGCATAAAATGTCACTAAAATGTACCTTCTGCGACGTTTTTTGGAAAATTGCATCAAATGTCACGAAAATGTATAATAAAAAAACATGCATAAAATGTCATAAAATTGCACATCCTGTGACATTTTTTGGAAAATTGCATGAAACGTAACGATAATGCACATTCTGTTACTTTTTTTGGAAACGTGAGTAAAAAGTCAAGAAAATGCACAATCAAAATGTTTGCATAAAATGTCACAAAAATGTACATTCTGTGACTTTTCTAGAGACGTGCATAAAATGTCATGAAAATGTACATTAAAAAAGTGCATAAAACGTCAAGAAAATGTACATTCAGTGATTTTTTTTAGACGTTCATAAAACGTCACGAAATGCACATTCTGTGACATTTTTCAGAAACGTGCATAAAACGTCACAAAAATGCACATTCAAAAAATATGCATAAAACATCACGAAAATGAATATTCTGCGACATTTTTTGCAAAGTGCATAAAATGTCACGAAAATGCACAATCAAAAAACGTGCAAAAAATGTCACAAGAATGCACATTTTGCGACGTTTTTTGGTAACATGCATACAATGTCACCAAAATGTACATTCTGTGACTTTTTTTGAAACAGGCATAAAACGTCATAAAAATACACATTCAAAAAACATGCATAAAACGTCACGAAAATGCACATTTTGTGACATTTTTTGGAAATGTGCATAAAAAGTCACAAAAATGGACATTTTGTGATGTTTTTTGGAAACGTACATAAAACGTGCCTAAAATGCCACAAAAAGTCACATTCTACGACATTTTTTGGAAACGTGCGTAAAACATCATGAAAATGTACATTCTTTGATGTTTTTGGAAATGTGCAAAAAACGTTGAAAAAATGCACATTCTATGACTTTTTAACTTTTTTGGAAACATTCATAAAAAGTCATAAAAATGCACATTCTGTGACATTTTTTGGAAACGTGCATAAAACGTCACAAAATGTACATTCAAAAAATGTACATAAAATGTCATGAAAAGTCACATTCTGTGACGTTTTTTGAAAACGTGCATAAAACGTCACCAAAATACACATTCGGATAACATGCATAAAACGTCACAAAAATGCACATTCTGTGATGTTTTTGAAAACATGCATAAAACGTTGAAAAATGCACATTCTGTGACTTTTTTGAAAACGTGCATAAAAAATCACAAAAATACACATTCTGGGACATTTTTTGGAAACATGCATAAAACGTCACAAAATTGCACATTCAAAAAACGTGCATAAAACGTCACGAAAATGCACATTTTGCGACATTTTATGGAAACCAGCATAAAACGCCGCGAAAATGCACTTTCTGTGATATTTTTTTGAAACATGCATAAAATGGCACAAAAATGCACATTAAAAAACGTGCAAAAAACGACACAAAAATGCACATCCTGCGACTTTTTTTTGGAAACGTGCCTAAAACGTCACGAAAATGCACATTCAAAAAACGTGCATCAAACGTCACGAAAATGCACTTTCTGTGATATTTTTTGAAAACATGCATAAAATGACACAAAAATGCACATTCAAAAAACGTGCAAAAAACGTCACAAAAGTGGACATCATGCTTCTTTATCGGAAACGTGCATAAAACGTCACGAAAATGCATATTAAAAAAACGTGCATAAAACGACACGAAAATGCGCATTCTGTCATGTTTTTTGGAAACATGCATAAAACGTCACGAAAATGCACATTCAAAAAAGGTGCATAAAACGTCACGAAAATGCACATTCTGCGACATTTTTTGGAAACCAGCATAAAACGTCGCGAAAATAGACTTTCTGTGATATTTTTTGGAAACATGCATAAAATGACACAAAAATACACATTAAAAAAACGTGCAAAAAATGACACAAAGATGCACATCCTGCGACTTTTTTTGGAAACGTGTCTAAAACGTCACAAAAATGTACATTCAAAAAATGTGCATAAAAGGTCACGAAAATGCACTTTCTGTGATATTTTTTGGAAACATGCATAAAATGGCACAAAAATGCACATTTGAAAAAACGTGCAAAAAACGTCACAAAACTGGACACCGTGCTTCTTTTTTTGAAACGTGCATAAAACGTCACGAAAATGCACATTAAAAAAACGTGCATAAAACGACACGAAAATGCACATTCTGTGATGTTTTTTGGAAACATGCATAAAACGTCACAAAATTGCACATTCAAAAAACGTGCATAAAACGTCATGAAAATGCACATTATGCGACATTTTTTGGAAACCAGTATAAAACTTTGCGAAAATGCACTTTCTGTGATATTTTTTGGAAACATGCATAAAATGGCTCAAAAATACACATTAAAAAAACGTGCAAAAAACGACACAAAGATGCACATCCTGCGACTTTTTTTGGAAACATGCATAAAACGTCACAAAAATGCACATTCAAAAAACGTGCATAAAACGTTACGAAAATGCACATTCTGTGATGTTTTTTGGAAACATGCATAGAACGTCACGAAAATGCACATTCAAAAAATATGCATAAAACGTCACGAAAATGAACATTCTGCGACATTTCTTGAAAACAAGCATAAAATGTCACGAAAATGCACATTCTGCGACATTTTTTGGAAACTAGCATAAAACGTCGCGAAAATGCACCTTCGGTAAAATGTTTTGGAAACATGCACAAAATGGCACAAAAACGTACATTCAAAAAACGTACAAAAAACGTTACAAAAATGCACGTCCTGTGACTTTGTTTGGAAACGTGCATAAAACGTCACGAAAATGCACATTCTGCGACATTTTTTGGAAACCAGCATAAAACGTCACGAAAATGCCCATTCTGAGAAATTTTTAGGTAACCAGCATAAAACGTCGTGAAAATGCACTTTCTGTGATATTTTTTGGAAACATGTATAAAATGGCACAAAAAGGCACATTCAAAAAATATGCAAAAAATGTCACAAAAATAGACATCATGCTTCTTATTTTGGAAACGTGCATAAAACGTCACGGAAATACACATTCAAAAAAGTGCATAAAACGACACAAAAATGCACATTCTTTGATGTTTTTTGGAAACATGCATAAAACGTCATAAAATTGCACATTCAAAAAACGTGCATAAAACGTCACAAAAATGCACATTCTGCGACATTTTTTAGAAACCAGCATAAAACGTCGCAAAAATGCGCTTTCTGTGATATTTTTTGGAAACATGCATAAAGTGGTACAAAAATGCACATTAAAAAAACGTGCATAAAACATCACAAAAATGCACATCTTCCGACTTTTTTTTGAAACGTGCATAAAATGTCACAAAAATCCACATTCAAAAAACGTGCATAAAACGTCACAAAAATTCATATTATGCGACTTCTTTGGAAACCAGCATAAAATGTCACGAAAATGCCCATTCTGCAACATTTTCTGGAAACAAGCATAAAACGTAAGGAAAATATACATTTTGTGACATTTTTTGGAAACCATCATAAAACGTCGTGAAAATGCACTTTCTTTGAAATTTTTTGGAAACATGCATAAAATGGCACAAAAATGCACATTCAAAAACGTGTAAAAAATGACGCAAAAATGCACATCCTGCGACTTTTTTTGGAAACGTGCATAAAACGTCACAAAAATGCACATTCAAAAAATGTACAAAAAATGTCACAAAAATACACATCCTGTGACTTTTTTCGAAATGTGCATAAAACGTCAAAAAAATCCACATTCAAAAAATGTGCATAAAATATGACGAGAATGCACATTCTGTAATGTTTTTTAGAAACGTACATAAAACGTCACAAAAATATGTTTTTTGGAAACATGAATAAAACCTCATGAAAATGCACATTAAAAAAACGTGCATAAAACGTCACAAAAATGCACATTCTGCGACATTTTTTGGAAACTAACATAAAACGTCGCTAAAATGCACCTTCTGTGAAATTTTTTGAAAACATGCATAAAATAGCATAAAAATGCACATTCAAAAAACGTACAAAAATCGTCACAAAAATGCATATCCTGTGACTTCTTTTGGAAACATGCATAAAACGTCAAAAAAATGCACATTCAAAAAACGTGCATAAAAAGTCTCGAGAATGTACATTATGTGATATTTTTTAGAAACGTACATTAAACGTCACAAAAATTCACATTTAAAAAAGTACATAAAACGTCACAAAACTGCACATTCTGTGATGTTTTTTGGAAACATGCATAAAACGTCACGAAAATGCACAATCTGTGATGTTTTTTGGAAACATGCATAAAACGTCACAAAAATGCACATTCAAAAAATGTGAATAAAACGTCACGAAAATGCATATTCTGCGATATTTTTTTAAACCAGTATAAAACGTAACGAAAATGCACATTCAGTGACATTTTTTGGAAACCAGCATAAAACGTCGAAAAAATGCACTTTCTGTGATATTTTTTGGAAATATGCATAAAATAACACAAAAATGCACATTCAAAAAACGTGCATAAAACGTCATGAAAATGCACATTCTGCGATATTTTTTGAAAACCTGCATAAAATGTAACGAAAATGCACATTCTACGACATTTTTTGGAAGCCAGCATAAAACGTCGAGAAAATGCTCTTTCTGTGATATTTTTTGGAAAAATGCATAAAATGGCACAAAAATGCACATTCTAAAAACGTGCAAAATATGTCACAAAAATACACATCCGGTGACTTTTTTTGAAAACGTACATAAAACGTCAAAAAAATCCACATTCAAAAAACGTTCATAAAATGTCACGAGAATGCACATTTTGTGATGTGTTTTTGGTAACGTGCATAAAACGTCAAAAAAATCTACATTAAAAAAGTGTATAAAACGTCACGAAAATGCACATTAAAAAAACGTGCATAAAACGTTAAGAAAATGCACATTCTGCGATATTTCTTAGAAACTAGCAAAAAACGTAACGAAAATGCACATTCTGCGATATTTTTTGGAAATCAGTATAAAACGCCTCGAAAATGCACTTTCTGTGATATTTTTTTGAAACATTCATAAAATGTCACAAAAATGCACTTTCAAAAAACTTGCAAAAAATGTCACAAAAATTTACATCCTGTGAACTTTTTTGGAAACGTGGATAAAACGTCACAAAAATTTTCATTCAAAAAACGTGCATAAAACATCACAATAATGCACATTATGTGATATTTTTAAAAAACGTGCATAAAACGTCACAAAAATCTACATTCAAAAAAGGATATAAAACGTCACAAAAATGCTTAATCTGTGATGTTTTTTTGAAACATACAGAAAACCTCACGAAATGCACATTCAAAAAACGTGCAGAAAACGCCACAAAAATGCGCATCCTGCGATATTTTTTGTAAACCAGCTTAAAACGTAACGAAAATGCACATTTTGCGACATTTTTTAGAAACCAGCATAAAACGTCGTAAAAATGCACTTTTTGTGATATTTTTTAGAAACATTCATAAAATGGCACAAAAATGCACATTCAAAAACGTGTAAAAAACGTTACAAAAATGCACATCCTGCGACCTTTTTTGAAAACGTACATAAAACGTCAAAAAAATTCACATTCAAAGAACGTGCGTAAAATGTCAAGAGAATGCATATTCTGTGATGTTTTTTGGAAACATGCGTAAAACGTCACGAAAATGTACATTCTAAAAACGCGCATAAAATGTCACGAAAATGCATATTCTATGATAT
>JANIHY010144528.1:0-10473 GCA_027479065.1 Erythroxylum brevipes
CACTCAGCATCAGTTATTGACTAAGCTTATGCAATTGACTACTTAAATTAATCCACATGCTTCACTATCCTCTCAAGTTGCCTATTCCAAGTTCATGCATACAACTCAATTTTCCATCCAACTATTTTGACAGAATCATATGATCAAATTCAACACAAATAGGACCCAAGTTAGCTACCAAAAGAGTCGCAACCATTCAAGTGTGTATCTCTCAACATCAACATCAGCATGCACATAATCTTTAGATTTTTGGATAGCTTTAAAAGCATATTGAACATTGAGCATTGAATGTATTTTGCAACTTGTGTAATGCCGATATGTAATTTAAAGCTATATATGAAAGCTTGTATGAACTCCATTTTGGCTTGGAAATGAATTGAAGATTGAAAAAGTTCCCTTGTGTAAGTGCTTGTTTAGCTTGTTGTGTTTAATGCCTATTTTAGGTTCCATAGGGGTATTGTGTGTTGAATTCATGAGGGAAAACTGGGTTGATTTAGGCCATATCGGACAAAATGGTCTTCTTAAACCTTGTATTTTATCCTCTTAGCTTTTCAATGGTATAAGGTTTACGAAATTTGAATATCAATATTGAGAGTTACGGGTTTTGCAAGTGATGATGTTGTGTGGAAGGCATGAATGTGATAGCTTTGGTGAATGATGAGAATTTGTGTGTTTAATGAGTTTTTGAGTTAATATTTGGGAGTTTAATGCATCTCAATTGGTAATTGAATGCTTGAGGAGTGTTATTACACTTGAAGGATTTTATTTGGGGAGATTTTGAGTGTATATGGTGTTAGGATTAAAGTTTGGAAGCATTGGATGGCTTGGAAGAGGTTTTGGGTTGCGCGTGTTCGTTAAACGGACCTTCTCGGGTGGAAAAGGACCCGTAGTCCAGTGTATGTCTATTAAGCGGACATGGATGTCCGTTTAACGGACTTTCTCGGACAAATTGGCGCTGTTTTGCCAGTCTATGTCCGTTAAACGGACATGCATGTCCTTTTAACACAAATTTAAGGGTCAGCTACAGTAAATTGCGATTTTGACCAGTTTTGAGGCTAAATCTCGCTTTGAGGTCTTCATATGAGTTGTAGATCTCGATTTCTTCTTTCCAATGGTCTAAAAATAAAATCAATCCGACATTTCTAGAAGAAGTTATGGAAATCACGCCAAGACATGTTCAGTTGGAATAAGGACATGAACATATTGGATTCTTTCGACCATAACTTCTTCGTCCGACCTCCAAATTAAGCGATTCTTGAAGCATTGAATTTATAACATGTTTAACTACCCCTCCACAAAAATTGGTAACTTTTGACTTGGAATTCGAAAAGATTGATTTAAAGCAAGTGAGGGTTGTTGAGATAACCCTACAAGGAAACCCGCTTACGCTTTTCGACTTCGAATCGGATAGTTGGACTCAGGGAACGAGGTCCAACACCATGGTTGGGCTTTAGGAATGGGGCCCAACAGTAATCGTAAAGAGTCTAGCAAACAAATTGAAGCTAGCTTTGAAGGATGGCATTAATCTAGCTCAAAGTTCATTCATAACTAGGAGATCAATAAAAGACAACATATTGCTCGTATAAAAACTAATGGAAGACTATACCTCAAAAAGAGCCATCAAAAGTTATGCATTCAAAATTGATTTCTTCAAAGCCTTTGGCACAATCAGATGGGAGTTTTATTAATTATTTCTTACTAGCTCTTGGATTCCCAGAACAGTTTTTCAAATGTATAACGAAATGCATCATAATAAATTCCTTTAGCATTTTAATAAATGGAGCTCCTATCTTTTAGCATTCTAATAACTGAAGCTCCTATTCAAGTCTTTAGAAATACTAGAGGAATGAGGCAAGGGGATCCTCTTTATCTTTACTTATTCACACTGGTTATGGAAGCCTTATCTAGGATGCTTAACAAACTCATCTCTTATAATGACATCTTCTAATACCATCAAAGATGTTGAGAGTTGAGGATCACACATTTGATATTTTCTGATGATCTTAAGTTGTTATATGGTGCTAACTTCTAATCCACTGAAATAATCTTAGGTATTCTAGAGTTATTCTCAGCTTGTTCTGGATTAAAGGTCAATGCTATCAAAAGTAATATGTTCATTTCTTCTTATGTGAGGAATCAATCTAAGTTAAGAAGGAGAACTAGCTATAGAATTCAAACACCACCATTAAGATATCTTATAATTCCTATTACCATTGCAAGGACAAAATTTAGAGAATACATTCCACTTATTGAATCATATAAAGCAAGAATCAATGCTTAGTAAAACATGTTTTTATCCTTTACTACTAGGTTGACTCTAATCAATTCTATCATAAATAGTACCATGTGCATTGGAGTACTCACTTAATTCTTCCTAAGAGAGTCATCAGGGAGATTGAGAGAAGTATCAAAGCTTTTTTATAGTTTGTTAAGGCAGAAAATTCAAAAGGGGAAAAGATTAAATGGGAAGAGAAATCCATCCTAAGGAAGATAAGCAGGGTAGAGAATTGTCCCTATCTCTCTTATGCAAAAAAATCCTTTTAAGTAAAAGGATCTGGAGATTATACATTGATAAAGGAGCATTATGGATCAAATGAATTAATGAATTTTTCCTACAAAATAGCTAGAAATAAACAGGGACACTCTTGTTACTTCTCATATTTTGAAATTAAGGAACCTCTTACACCTTTGGATTAAGAATAAATTGGGGAATGATGAAAATTTTGGTTCTAATATGACAACTAGGATGATCTTAGTCCATTAATTATGAGAAATGATCTCTTACACTTAGGGAAAAGAATTCCTTTAGATGCTAGAGTTTCTTCACTTATACAATATGAAGTTTGGCATGGCAACTTTTGAGGCTCCTCTGCATTATCAAAGTATCTACCTCAGCTTCATCATTTTCATAAAGAAGACATAATCATATGGTTAGCCAAAACCAATGGGTATTTCACTAATGATGACAGAACTAACTTAGAGAACGTATTATGGTATGAAATACTATGGGAGCGAACTTTGAACCCCAAAGCTTCCTCGATCAACTAGCTAGATGTAAAAAACATAATCAAAACTAAAGATAGGTGGTTTGATTCCTATGATCCTATTTATGTCTTATGCGAAGAAGAGGAGGAAAATAGGAATCATCTTCTTTTCCAATGCATGTGCTCTAAGTTATTTGGAATAGAGTGTTGCATCTTTTAATAGAGCACTGTCAATCATATCAATTGCACAAAGTATTGACATGGGTTATCAAAAAGGCTAAAGAACTAATACAAAATGGAGAGCTACCTAAAATTGCTTTCATTTCAATAGTCTATTCAATATAGAGAGAAAGAAACAACAAATTATACAAAGGAGAACCATTGAAAAACATCAATTAGCTAGAAACAATCTAAACTGGATTAGAGAGATTATGATATCAAGGAATGCACAAGGAAAGCTCACATTAGACATGAAGCTAGGATAGAATCATTAATAACTTTTAACTTTGTTCTCATGATTATTGTACTAAATAATAGCTAGTTTGTAATAGGTCTTACATTGTGCTGGTGTAATAGCTTTGTTAATATCAATAAATATTTCATTCATCTTCCAAAATAACTTCAAGGAAAATAATTAGTTATGCTCAATTTTTAGTAAGTGTTGAATTTGAAAAGGATTTTCTAGATATCATACCACTATTAACACTTATGGAAGAAGATTCATTGATTAAAGACATAATCAAGGTATTGTACTAATAGAATTCAACCCTAAAGCAATAGGGTGAACAGTGAGTAACTATGAATAAGAGATTCCAAAGGAGTGACTACTCAAAATTCACATGGCTTGATGATTAACATATTAAAATTCTAGAATCCACACTTAATAGTCTATATAAAGATAATGAAGTTGGTAAGATAGCTAAAAAGCATGAATTAGCTTCTTCTATGATTAAGCAATTTGTAGCCTCTAAAAAGAAAGCTTCTAACTCTACTACCAAAAATATGAATCAAACTTCCTTTATTCTCTCTTTTACTCAGAATAATCCTTATTTTTCTATTACTTAAGAGCCTCCAACAACTTCTTCTATTCTTTCATCTCCTTTGGTGTTTAAAGATCTAAATAGTGAGGAGCTTAAAACTAGTAATAAGAGGAAACTAGGCAGAAGGAATAGATCTAAGGGATCTGAATGCTCAAACTCCTTATTATGTCAATAGTATTATAGAATATGAGGGGTGGTATAAATTACCCTAAAAAACTACATGCCTTAATTGATTTTGTTAGTGATAAAAAGCCTAGTATTATAAGTGTTTTGGAATCTAAATTAAATCAGAGGAGTTGAAGCAAACTTAAAATTCTAGGCAAACATTCTTTTTGTTAATCCTCCAAAATTATCACTATGGTCATATATTGATTCCTTTTGATAAAAGATCAGTTAAGGTCTCTTTACTTCAAGAAAATGATTAGCAAATGTATTTGTTTGTCTGGTATCTCCAAGAGAAATTAGGATGATATTTTTTAATTTATGGTTCCAAATTTGCATTATAAAGGAACTATATTTAGGATAAGCTTAGAAGTATTCATTCCTCTACTTAAGGCCTTTGCATACTCTTAGGTAATTTTGATAGCACTATTTATATTTTTAAAGCTTAGGTCAATGTCTCTTTGCAAGATTTTAGATATGATTTCATGGATTGTGTAAAGAAATAGGAATCCTTGAAAAATGAAGGAAACTTCTTTATATAGAGTAATAAAGGAAGTGTTATATGGCATATTAGGAAAATTTCTGAAAGAGCACCATTGAATGGAGACTAATTAAACAAATTATCGGAGAGCAAATCCATTTTCATGAATACATGTTTTTTGATCATATTCCAATTCTTATCCATAATATGTTTTCAAAATGCAATAGTAACTTTCTTTTTAGGTTCAATAACATTTTAGTTAATGAAGAATGATTCAATGAGACAATATGTAAGAAGATTTCCTATCCTATCTTAGGTTATAAGCTCTTTATATGTGTTAGGAAACTTAGCTTGATTAAGAAAGAGCTCAAAGAACTTAATGCAAGGAGGAGAAATAACACTTATGATGATTTTTCAATAATGGAAGGGAAGAACAACAATATAATCTATTTTCTTCTCAAACATAATGGTGATGTTGCTTTCTTACTAGCAAATCTTAATCATAAGGCTCATTCCTTCTTTAAAATCTCCTTGCATACCCTTACCTCTAGCTAATCTTTAGTGTTAATCTTAAGCTCTTTATTTAAATATCAAATATATGATGTAGAAAGAGAGCTACAAAAGAGTCCTTCAATGAGCTTGATATGGAGAAAGTAGTATTTGCATTAAATCCATATAAGACCCTGAGCCTTGATGGCCTTAATGGCTTACGTTTTTCAAATGGCTTAGCCACTGATCGAGGAGATGGTAACTTCAATTGTACTTGAATTCTTTCATAAAGGTAAGATCCTAAAAGAGTCTAATAAACATTCTTGTATTTTGTACCCAAAACTACCAATCCTGGTTCCTAAATGATTATAGGCCAATATTTTATTGGAATACTTTATACAAAAGTCATCTCTAAGTTACTGGCAATGAGTCTAAAAAAAGTGTTGAAGCTTTTAATCAATAATTCATTAGGTGCATTCTTAGAAGGAAGACTAATTGGAGATAATATAATCAGTGCATTGGAGTTATTTAAGGCTTACATAAAGAAGAATTAACCAAGCCACTACGCTATTAAGGTTAATTTGAATAAAGCATTTGATTATGTCAACTAGGAGTTTGTTTTGCACCTATTTAAAGTGTTTATTTTCCCTATCATCTTAATTCACTGGATAAGGCAATGCATCAGAACCACCTCCTATAATGCATTGATAAATAGAGAACTAACTAAATTGATAAAGGAAGGAAAAGGACTAAGGCAAAGAGCCCCATTTCCCCCTTTTTTTTTTAATTATATACATGGGCGCTCTTAACTCGATTAGTAAATCACAATATTATGCAAGAATTTATATTTAATTACAACTCCAAATGTAAGAACATGTAGCTTATCTTTTACTAAAGATTTGCTTTTACACTATAGAGCATTTTGATGGCTTTTCTTCAAGCTTTTAGGGAATTATCTAGTTTAGTAACCAGTCTAAGCAAAAGTTATTTGATTGTCTCAACTATTTCACATAAGATAACTACTTGGATTTCTTCTATACTAGAGCTTTGATTAAAAGTTCTTCCATTCACTTAATTAGGCTTAATGATCATAACAAGGAAGCTGCATTTATAGAGTTCCTTCCAGTAATGGAAAAGGTTCAAAAGAGGCTAAGTAATTGTTGTAACAAAACTTTGTCCTTTATAAGAAGATTGCAATTGATTATGTGATCAACTTACTCTATATTTCATGGTCATCTCGTATATTCCTCTCTAAACAACTAACCAAGAAACTTAAGAAAATGATAAGATGCTTCCTCTGTTATGGGACTAATTATCGCAGATATAACTTACTTTGCCACCTTTCAATCTAATTATATTATTGGTTTTAAATTTTTATGGCTATAACTTACCTTTTAAATTAAATTAATTCTTAATGCATGCAATTTTATTAGAAATATGATATTTAGAAATAACAAGGGAAAATCAAGCTTTAATTAAAATATAAATAAATATATGTATTTTATACATTAAAATTATTTAATAATTTCTTCCAAAATTCTATACCAATAATAGCAAGAATCGTACAACTTCATTAAATATCAAAGTGAACATATTATTGAATTAACATAAAATTTGAAATTCATCTTAATCTAATTTCAAGGCACAATTATTTTAAATTATCTATTAAAAATTAAACCTTGACTTAGTAATTATTATATTAGTTCTAATTATTAATACAATGAAAAGATTGTTATGTTGTTTAAACATTTTCAACTTTTTGTGGCATTTGTTTATTTGTGTTAAAATTTTCATTTTTACGCAAAAATTTATAGTGTTTATCTAAAAGTGATATTGAAAATTAAATTGTTAAATTGTCTTGAATTATCTTATGTACGTTAGTCAAAAAACCTATCTATTAAGTGCCAAATCTATGTTTCAAACATTAAACTATTTTAAAGTGCTACTCTCAACATAAAAATACAATTTTTATAATATGTTAAAAATGTCAGGAGATAAATATAGGTGATCAAAGATAAATATTGGTCTGAAGGCATGATGGAAGAAGCAACACGAAATCACAAGTTTTCTTCTATACATTATAGAAGACATCAATACACTCTAAAGAAAGAGTATATTAGAATAGAACAGTTGGAAGAAGCACATCATAAGGATACAGAACTTTATATTCCTGCTTTGCTTAGTAAAGAGTAAATACGAGTAAAATCTGAGAAAATTTGCTGCAATTATCTCAGCTCCTAGGTGGCTTTGATCTCCGGGACAATCATGCAGAATTGAAGAGCCAGAAAGGATATTGGCAATCAAGAATTACACATATAAAAAAAGAATGGAATCCACGACAAGCTCTCATGAAACCAAAAAGAAAATTATTACTATTATTTTTAATCATTTGTATTTGTAGTTTTATTTTTATTTGTATATTTTGGTTTTAAAAGGAGAAAAGGAAGGTCATATAAAAACTAGAAGAAAGTGATTATGAATGATATGTCAGAGTTGCTAGAATTAGAAAAGTCTAGCATGATAAAATAAGAATTAGAAAAGTCTAGCATGATAAAATAAAAACAAACGACACTTTAGATTCCTCACGCTTCATCCTTATCGCATGGAAAGCCCGACCCAATTTCATTTATGCATTTGCAAGTTCTAAGTTTTCAGATATAGGGGGAAAGATTCCCACGATGGCCGTATAAATCAGGGTCGTTCAATGATGATTCCTAGCACATCTAGCGACGAGACGATCCAGTATATATATATTTATATATATATATTGTCAGCTTTTTACGTATTTACTATTTTAATTTGTATCACTATTATTCTGTCACATATACATGTAGATCTAATAAAAATAGGCTCTCTATTATGTAAAAGTAAGGCCGCATACTATTTGACATAACTAATGATGTATGACAACTACTGAAGTGAACTACGCGATAAAGACAAAACAGATTGTCAAATTTTGGATTACAGAAATTCAAGAATGAGAATATGTTTAAAAATCACGCCTAAAGTTTGAGAACAAAAACCGGACTCTCACTGAAATCCGAACACAGAATCTCACTTGTTAAACACCAATATTTACCTGGAAAGTTCAAATTTCAGATTAATTGAAATCTGATACCTCCTTTCTCTATGAAAGAGTTCCTTTATTTTTAGTACAAGCAGTTATGGCCTGAGATATCTAGGAACGCCCCACATTATAACTTACAGGTGCAGCTAGGACCATCTCTATAGTAGACAATGTAGCAACACATAGAGAACCGATATCAAATTCAGTGACTAGAAGAAAGGGACTTCTGCTGAACTGCATTTCAGCCCATCTGTTTCTTAATCACTCTACTTCCATTAATGGGAGGGTGGTCATGAGAAACCTTGTAAATAAACTTTCCAAACATCTCAGGCTTTAAAGTCCAACGCTACAACCCCAAAAAGAATGGAAAAAACAGACAAAATGTGATTGAACTCTGTCCCTAAATGCACTACTCCATGAATAAGCATTACAATAATTTTTCAATAGGTACATCTGGACTTGACCCATAACCATGACTTACGAAGAATGTCAGCTTACTTTTCAACACAGGCAAAGAAACAACAAATAACTATGCATAGTAATTCACATATAGAATGTATTGAAAACCTCTATTACCGTTCAGATAAGATACAGAATCAATTACAGTGAACTCTCAACCAATTTGATGCAAAGAAACATAAGTATCAACTCCAAAACCAAAATATAAGACACAAGGTAACAAGGTTGGGGAAGTCTAAATTTGAAATTCGTCCTCGCCCACAAATTGACAGTGAAGGAAATCACCTACAACATTTGAAGGAAGTCACTGCAACAATGATCCTTAAAAGAGTATCATTAAGCTAAATAACTCACCACAGCTAATCCATAGGGAACACCAACCGTAAAAGTCAATAATCTGAAGGGTATCATTCCCTCAAAAGGAAAACAAGAAAAAGAACATAAACTAAGATAAGAAAAGAGTATCAATACCTCAAACCTTCATCCTGCTTTAGATTCTGCTTTGGAGCTGCCCTTTGCTTCTTGTCTCGGCTCAGGCTTACCTTCCAAATGTTTGGCATCAGCTGAACAACAACCACCACCATGATGATGATGGTGATGTCCATGATGATGATGCTGATGCCCGTGATGATGGCTCTGCTTCCCTTTAAGTTGCTTGCGCATGTCATAAGCATCCTCTCCATCTGCATAGTACTTGGCCTCGACATCATGGATTTTATAACCCAATGTCTCCGTATACAAATTGAAAGCAGCCCTATTGCTCTTCCTCACATGAAGTGAAACGTACTCGGCTCCAAACACCTATTGGACAGCAACACACGAATCAAATCTGTAAAAGATTAAAACTTTAAGAGAACACTCTCCCCAAAAAATGAAACATAAAACCCAAATTTATATGGGCAAAGTTTAATTAAACAAAGTAAGAAAAGCCCAAATTTTTCTGCGGAATAATTTAACTTAAACAAAGTAACAAAACCCCCCAAATTCATACGGGCAACCTGCAACAAAAGAAATCCACCAAAAGCACAAATTTATACCGGCAAAAGGTGTACCTGTTCCATGGCGGTTTGGGCAGCGTTCATGAGTTTAGTGGCGAGACCCAACTTGCGGTGAGTACGGAGGACAGCAAGAGAGGTGATGTGACCGTGGCACTCATTGGATTCTTCTTCCATCTTGGCAAGGACATAGCCAACGATGCGACCATTGTAATCTTCAGCAACATAGAGGAGTTGAGGCCAAGAAAGGATGTGATAGAAATAGTATTTCATCTGGTAGTTCTCGGGAAGGCAAAGCAAGTTGCATGCCTGCATCGCCAACAGATCATCTATGGTTGCTTTCCTTATGCACACCATTGGCTCTAGGGTTTCTTTCTTCTTCTCGGATCTGCCTGCCTTGTTGCTTGCTTTCGGTCGCGATGTCTCCTTAGGACAAGCACCAAAAAAATAAAGGTTTCGTATTGGGCTTCCAAATGTGTTGGGCTATGACAAGAGAGGTCCGATCTTAGGTTTATTTGCTTTTCCTACTCGAAGTAAAAACCAAATCGTACTGTAATTTCTTATGCGGTATTGGAGTAATTTTAAAGCATGTTTATTATTTGTTTGTTTAATTTTTATTTTTATTTTTATTATTATTTATAAATTATTGTTATTTTTATTATTATAAATACTGTTAAATATTATTATTAAAATAGTTATTATTATTAAATTTATTGCAGAGTAATTATTAAATTTATTGTCATTATCATTAAATTCCTTTTTAATAAATTTATTAATCTTTTTGTTATATTTATTA
>JANIHY010144552.1:0-10470 GCA_027479065.1 Erythroxylum brevipes
CAAACCAAGCCCTAAACATAGAATAATCACAATTCACACTTAATAACATCATAAAAGAGAAATCGGGGTCTAACACCTTTTCTAAGATTGACCTCAGGTCAGGCTATCATCATCTCATAATCAAGGAGTCTGATGTAAGCAAAACAGCCTTTAGGACTCGTCATGGACATTACTAGTTCCTAGTCATGCCATTTGGTTTGATCAATGCTCCAACTGCTTTTATGGATCTTATGAATACGGTCTTCAAGGAATATCTGGATCAGTTTGTCATAGTGTTTATTGATGACATTCTGGTGTATTCCAATAGTGAAGGGGAACATGAGGAGCATCTTAGGATTGTGTTGCAAACCTTGAGGAAGAGGAAACTTTATACTAAGTTTAGCAAGTGTCAGTTTTGGTTTCACAAGGTGATATTCCTTGGGCATGTTATTTCAAAAGATGGGGTATATGTTGATCCGAGGAAGGTTAAAGCTGTGGTAAATTAGTGTGCACCCAAGACAGTGACAAAGGTGAGGAGTTTCCTGGGTTTGGCAGGATATTATAGGAGATTCATTGAGGGATTTTCTACGATAGCAGCTCCGATGACAAAGTTATTGAGGAAGAATAAAAAATTTATCTGGAGTGAGGAATGTTAGAAAAGCTTTGAGGAGCTCAAGCATAGACTAACAAGTGCTCTAGTTTTGATTTTGTTGACTGGAGTTGTGGGTTATACAGTGTACAGTGTTGCCTCAAGAAAGGGTCTGGGTTGTGTATTGATGCAAGGAGAACGGGTGATAACTTATGCTTCACGAAAACTGAAGCCTTATGAGTTGAATTATCCGACCTATGATTTGGAATTGGCAGTAGTGATTTTTGCCTTGAAGATTTGGAGACACTATCTATATGAAGTTCAAACAAAGATTTTTACATATCATAAAATTCTTAAGTATTTGTTAAGCCAAAAGGAATTGAATTTGAGACAGAGAAGGTGGTTAGAGTTGCTCAAAGATTACGACCTATTGATTGAGTACCATCTAGGAAAGGCGAATGTGGTAGTGGATGCTTTGAGTAGGAAATCCTCTATAGTTCATGTTCAAACAGTTTATTTGTCGTTATTGGAAGAGATGGCTAAGCTTAGGATAAGCTTGAAACAGGAGGAACCAAATCGTATTCTTGCTAATTTCAAAGTGAGACCGATACTCAGAGAGAAAGTTAGGGAGTTACAAGCATAGGATGCAGAATTGAGTAAGCTCCGAGAAGAAGTTCAAAATGGCAGGAAATCTGAAGTGGTAGTGAGGGATGATGGACTCATAGTTGTATGAAACAAACTTTGTATCCCAAACGTTAAGGAAGTAAAGGATGAAATACTGGACGAGGAACACAATGTGCCTTATGTCATGCACCCAGGTAGCACCAGGATGTACAGAGATCTAAGAGAGCATTTCTAGTGGAAAGGCATGAAGAGGGATGTAACAGAGTATGCCAGTAAGTGTCTAGTGTGTCAATAAGTCAAGGCTGAACACCAAGCACCTTCAGGCAAGTTAATGCCATTGTCCATTCCTGAGTGGAAGTGGCAAAGAGTGACCATAGATTTTCTTATGGGTTTGCCCAAGACCAGTACGAAGCATGATGCCATATGGGTTATTGTTGATCAGTTGACGAAGTTAGCCCATTTTCTGGCAATTAAACAGATTGATTCTCTGCATGTACTAGTAAAGAAGTATATCAATGAGATAGTGAGACTGCATAGGATTCCAGACTCTATATTTTCTGACAGAGATCCTCGGTTTACTTTGAGATTCTAGGGAAGCTTACTAGAGGCTCTAGGGACCAAGTTGAATTTTAGCACAACTTTTCACCCCCAGATAGATGATCAATCTGAAAGGACCATTCGGATACCTGAGGGAATGTTTAGGGCATATGTGATGGATTTCAAAGGAGCTTGGGATGAACATTTGCCATTGGTCGAATTTGCTTATAATAATTCGTACCATTTGAGCATTCAAATGGCTCCCTATGAAGCACTGTATGTAAGGAGATGTAGAACTCTAATATGATGGGATGAAGAAGGAGAAAGGAAACTAATAGGACCAGAGTTGATTCAGATGACAGTTGATAAGGTCAAGTTAGTTAGGCAAAGGCTTAAGGCAGCCCAGGATAGAATGAAAAGTTATGCTGATGCACACCGAAAGGAGATGGAGTATGAAGTCGGTGAGAAGGTCTTTCTTAAGACGTCTCCTTGGAAAGGGGTCATGAGGTTTGGCAAGAAGGGTAAGTTGAGTCCGAGATATATGGGTTCCTATGAAATTCTTGAGAGGATAGGATCGCTAGCCTATAGGTTGGCTACCACCGGAATTGTCACAGATACATAACGTCTTTCATGTGTCCATATTGAGGAGGTATAGATTAGACCCCTCTCATATCATTCAGACCACTGAGGTTCAGTTAAAAGATGATCTAAGTTATAAAGAGATTCTAGTGGAGGTCTTGGACACTAAGGAAAAGGTCCTCAGGAACAAGACAGTTCAACTAGTAAAAGTCCTATCGAGAAACCATTCTGTAGAAGAGACCACGTGGGAGCCCTTGGAAGCCATGAGGGAAAAGTATCCACAACTCTTCAATGACTCAGGTAATAATTTCGAGGACGAAATTCTTTTAAGAGGGGGATAAATGTTCGCCCCTGAATTTTTTTTCCATATATAAGCATAATTAAATTAATTTTGGGGTCTCACTAGATTAATATATGTTGGAATTAATGAGCTTACTAATGTGGGCAAGATAATGTGACATAGGTTCAGGGAATTGAAGTATTAAAGTAGTAAGAGTGTGTAAGGACAAATTTGGCAAGTCTCAAAAGTTTAGAAGCCATAAGGCTTTTAAATGAAGGGCAAAATGGACACTGTGCTATCATTAAGGGTATAAAAGGGAGAAGATGAAGGGTTGGCTTGAGTTAGAAGAAGCCAAAAATGTGATTAAAGAGAAAGATAAGAAAGATTTCGGTGGTTGAGAGGAAAGAAGATAATAGAGCTAGGGTTTCATCTTTTCTAAGCCTCTTAGAGAGATTTTGAGGTTGTGAAAGAAGGAAACAAAGTAGAGAAAGATAAGAGCTTCCTTTTGAACTAAACATCTTTTCATTTGGTTAAGATTTAAGGTAAGAACATTTTAATCTTTTGGATTCTTATAAAGGTTTTGGTGCAAAGAGCTTAGAAAATGCATGGGTTTAAGTATTCTAGGACCTATTTTATGCATATGTTTCTTTGGGTTCTCATTTGGAATTCCTATTGATTTGGGATTCGTATCAATGTTGAAGAAAATCAAAGGAGGCAAGAGGAGCAAGAGAAGAGGCATATTTCAACAAGTGATAAGCAAGGAAATTCAAGGTGGATTTCACTTTTATAATTAAGTAATAAGCCTTTAAAGTTTCTTTCAAGAAATGACAATAAAGGATTTTTAACTACTTTATTCATGTGCATTTGTTGTTGTTTTTTTATGTGGTAAAAATGTGCTACATGGTTGTATATGAATTGCGTTGATGGTTGTTGAAAAAAAACTTTGAAAAGGGATTTCTCTTTGAAAAGATACATGTTTGTGCCATGTTTATGAAATATGTGTTGTGTGAGTTTATGATAGTCCCTCAAGAATGTCACGTGCACGTTGATCAATTTATAGGCTTCTTCTACCTACCTGCTAGTGGCACGGAGCTCCTTCATGAACTTCCTCAAGTTTACGACTACATAGGACCATTATTGAAAATGTTTAGTGCATCATGTTTATGGATCTACCCAAACCATTCTGATGTGCTTATGTGTTTATCTTATGTTAACAAGTTCGATGCATTCATGTTTTGTAACTTGTGGATTTTTGGCCGAAAGTCTAAGAAACATATGTTTTACGAGCTCATTGAAAGTTTACCATGACAAGTAAAATGTTCTCTAAAGTTTTGCTTATTCTTGTTATAAAATTATTACCTACAGGCTTTAAGCTTACACCCCATTCTCCTCTCATATCCAGGTGGTGAGCAAGGTAAGTAGTCAAGGGTCAAGGCATCATTCTGATTTTTGTTTATTTTGAATTTGAAGCAAAATTTGTAAAGCAAGGCATTATTTGCATTTTGAGTTGATCTTGATTCATGTATCTTTTGTATTTTTGGAACTTTAAGATATTAATGTATTTACGGCTTGAAATGCCCACTAAAGCTTTATAAAACTCTTATCTTTTGATACAAGTGGAATATAATTACATTATGATCAAGACTCTCTCTTAAGTTTGTACATTGCATTTTTTTAAAGTTTTCATAAGGGAAAAGTTCATGTTAGGACTTCAGGGAAAGATTTGGATTAATCTAGGCTGTATTAGGGAAATGTGCGCTTTAGAAAGTTGTAGGTCTTTTCCTTAGCTTTCCATTGATATATAGTACAAATTTTTTGGCCATCTGGGTTGAAAGTTATGGTCTCCAGAAGAGGAAATGCTTAGTAGCATAGAGTTGTATCGTTTGTAAAGATGTATCGTCTGTGATGACGTCATTACATCTATGAGGATCTATCAAATGTAAAGATGCATCGTTTGTAAAGATGTATCGTCTGTAAAGATGCATCATCTGTAAAGATGTATCGTCTGCGATGACGTCATATCGTCTATGATTACATCATATCGTCTATAGATTTGTATCGTCTATAGGGACGCTTCGTCTTAAGAGTTTCATTTTCTTAATTTGACTCCAATTCGTCTTAAAAGTTGCATCATCTTAAGTTGACTTTGCTTCGTCCTAAGTTGACTCCACTTAGTCTTAAGAGTTGCATCATCTTAAGTTGACTTTGCTTCGTCTTAAGTTGACTCCTCTTCGTCTTAAGAGTTACATCATCTTAAGTTGACTTTGCTTCGTCTTAAGATGACCCCGCTTTGTCTATCTCTTCGCTTGATCTGCCTCTCCGCTTCGTCTGCCTCTCCAATTCGTCTGTCTCTCTGTTTCGTCTATCTTTTTGCTTCGTCTGTCTTTCTGTTTCTTCTGTCTCTCTGTTTCGTCTGTCTTTCTATTTTGTCTGTCTTTCTGCTTCGTTTGTCTTTCCACTTCATCTACCTCTCTGCTTCATCTGTCTTTCTGCTTCATTTGTCATTTTGCTTTGTCTGCTTTCTACCTATGTGACCAAAGCTTCTCCTTCTATACACTATTCGTTTGATGCTATCGTCTGTTCCATTTTTGACCCTTCAAATAATATAATTTACTTTCAAGGTCTTCATGAAAATTGTAGATCTCAAAGTCTTCTTTCAAAATGTCCTAAGATGGTATTAGTTTGATATCCCAAATTATAGTTATGCTAATTGCCCCAAGATAGGTGCAATATGATTTAGGTCAAAACCCTGTTTGGTTCTTTTAGCCATAACTTTGTTATAGGATCTCCAAATGAGATGACTCTTGTCTCTAAATAAACAAGAGACATAGAGCGCCAAATGTTCTAAACAAGTCAGATTTGAAACTCTGAATTGAAGTTTCCCAAAAGTCTATCCTGAAATAGGAGAAGGGAGTTGTTTTGATGTTTGTCCTAATATGGGCTAGCCACTCATGTGGTATAGTGACTAAAGGGGGTTTCTTGAAATAACCCTATAGGATAATATGCTTACCCTTTATGACTCCGAATGTTGGGCTTCGAAATTGGGGTCCAATAAGAAAGCATTGACATGTCTTTTAGTGCATTGAATTTGAATGATGATGATGATGAGACTCCTCTCAATAATAAGGATTTTGTACCAAATGATAACTAGGGTCAGTGTAGTTATAGCGGGTATCCTACCGTAGATGATTGAATGAAGTTTTAGTTTTTTTTCCTCTTCTTTTAATTTTACTTATATATGATGTATATGTTAAATTTTATATATGTAATGTAATTGTAAATGTTTTTTTTAGGTTTTACATCTACTTGGTTACTTCTTTATCACGAACTCTTATCGTAAATGATAATAATTTGAGACTCAAGGATATTATTTGTTCTTTTTATTGAATATTTTGATGTAATTATTATTTGTTATATGATGATATTGTAATATTTTTAATACTTTGTATTGTTTTTAATTTTATATTAATATTATGATGATTGCTTTTTTTATATTAATTATGTTATAGACATAGTTAGTGTAAACTTGTAAAGTATATAGTACAACTGCATAATATGACAGTGATGTAACATCCCATCACCAACGGAGAGGTTAGAATAGTAATTCGGAGTGGTTAATGAGTGCTTAGAAACGCCTTTACATGTTCATGCATAATACAATATACACATACACGTGAATAGTAAATTTTGCACATTAAAATGATTGTACATGCATTCATGACATTTCCAGGTATAATTATTAATAAATTTGATTTTTACTGAAAAATGTGATTTGTGTGTATGAAAAATTGAGTTAGAGAGGGTCATTGTGATTTTTGAATTTTTGGAGAATTTTAAAAAATATTTTTCTAAAATTTTGGGGTAATTTCTGGACTAAAAAAAATGTCAAGTGGCAGAATAATGGTTTACCGGTAGTAGAAATTACTTTCCAATGGCACTGGAAAATTTAGATAAATGATTGTAGAATTTATTAATTGAGCCATTGGAATTTTAGGGACAAATTGGAGTAGAAATTGAAATTTGATTGGAAAGAAACCAAGTGAGAGCCTAAAAATGAGACATGTGGCAAGTGACAAGTGTCACTTGCCTAACCATGTCTTAAACCATGCTTTTATTAAAATAACCCAACCCTTTTGGAGTCTTCCACGATGCTTCTATTTTAAAGGCTATTGGTGATTTATTTTGGGTTGTTCTCCATCAATTTCATGGCTTCTCTTCTTCCTCTCTTCTTCTTAATTTTTGACCATCTTTCGTACTATTCTTTCACCTTGCTTTCTCTTCCATTGTCACTAAAAACCCAAACCATCTAACTCTCAAGATGATGATGATCGTGGGTTGTTGATGAATTAAGGAGTTTAGGTGTTCTTGAAGATTTTGAAGAATTGGAAGCTAACCTAAGTAAGAATTTTTTCAAATATCATGGATTTGTAGTTAAATGAAGCATTTGTGATGTTATTTGAAATTACTTTCATGGAATTGTGTTTTGGGTATATGAGTGTCGTGAATGGGGAAGGGTGTGTGAATTTCTTGCTTTTAGTGATGATTAATGATGTAGAATGTGATATAGAGATGTTGTGGGAGTTAGAGTTTGAATATAATGATGTTTACATGAGTATAGAAAAGTATGATGAATGAGTATATGTTGATGCTATGTTTTGGGTTAATGTTCAAGTATAGGTCTTGACTTAGTTTTGGTTGATATATTGAGTGAATTGAGTAGTTATTAGTGAGGAAAGGCAATGGAAGAGGTAGAAGAAGAGTTAGATGAAAAATCTTGAGAGTTCGAAAAATCTGGAAAATTTACTTTAATATGTTTCAATGGAATAGTCATAACTTCTTCTATAGTTGTGCAATTGAGATGATTTTTAGTTTGAGTTAAACTAGAGGTGTTTGACTACATTTCTCGTGAAGACAATGACTTTTAATTTTGTCTTTAAGAGTTCCAAATCTTGACATGAATATAGGAAAGTGAGTCGGGATGAATAGTAGCATTAGAGTTGAATTTTTTTTTGAGCTGAAAAGTTTGTGAATTTTTCTAGGTTGATCTAGGCAGATTTTGCTAAATTAATCTTCATAAAAATCGTAGATTTTCTTGATAGTTTTCTATCTCTATAAAGTGTGACATTTTTTGACAGTGGAGTTAAAAGTTATGAGTAATTGAAATTTGGATATGGTTTAGGTGATATATAACAGGCAGTCACAATAATGTGGAAATTTGACCTAGTTAAAGGTCGAATTTACTTCTAAGTTCTTTATGATAGTTGTAGATTGTGTTTTGATCATTCCATTGATATAAATCATGAAATTTTTGGACAATAAAATAGAAAGTTATGATTTTTAGAAGTTGTGTTACTGTTTAGGATGAGATTTACAGGACAGATACTTTGAAGTGAATTTTGACCCCTATAGAGGTGGAATTTGTCTTTGAGTCATTCATGAAAATTGTAGAGCTTTTTGTTATCTTTCCATTGATACCAAATTTGTAAAATTTGAAGTTCTGAGTGAAAAGTTATGTTTTTTGAAATTTCTGATGAGGAAGAGAGGAAAACAAAAAGAAAAAGAAAAAAATGAAAAGAATTTAGGAAGCAATGTCCTCGCGGTCACGACATGCTCGCGTCGCGATCACGAACGGCTCGTTTTTGAGCTGACACACCTGACCTCTCTCCACTCTTTTGCTTATAACTTTTTCGTTCGACCTCCGATTGACCTAAATTTTAAAGTGTAGAATTTCTAAGACATTCATCTACCTCTTCATAAGAATTTGTGGATTTTGAGATTAAATTGAAAAAGATGGATTGAATCAAAGTGAGAGGATCGATTAAAAGAGTATGAGTTGGTTATTTTTCTGACCATATTGCAGTGTTTTGGCAATATCTTGACCTATAGAAATCCAAATTGAGTAATTTTAGTGTCTATAGATTCCTAAAACACAGGGGAACACTTTTATTAAAGAGAGTTTGACTAAGTTACCTCATTTTCACTTTCTCATTGATCGCGAATAGTAGACCCGAAAGTGTGTGTTTTGGAAAACTGAAATAAGTATATGAGTAATAAATTGTGAGTTTAATGGTTTTAGTGAGGCTTAAACCTAAGAATAAATGAGTTTTGATATGGAAATGATTTTGTGATGAAATTTATGAAGTGATACTCGGGATTGTCACGAACATGCATTGTACACATTTAAATTCCTGTATGTGCATTATTATACACTTCTGATTGTACAACTTGTGATATATGTGTATCTTACTTGTTATAGAGGCGCAATTGGAACGTCAACCCATAGACGTTGCCGAAACTTCCAGGCACTTGCTTCGGAAGTAGTTGGTGAGTAACCTAGACGGTTTCTCTCAATTATTGTTTACTTATGATTATATATTGAATAATGATCGATTGTGATTTGATTGCGGATTCCGGACAGAAGGTCCGATGACTATGTACTGGGGCGTTGCGATATTGAAGTGCTACTTGAATGTAAATATGAGACCTATGTGCTTATAATGTGATTGATTGTGGCATATGCATTTCATTCATGAATGGATAATCAGATAATGACAATTGTGACTAGAGTAGCCACCGATTAGAGCTTAAAGCTCAATGAGTGAATTTGAGCCTCAAGCTCAACAGTGATTTACAGCCTTAGGTTCAATGTTAATGAGCCCTATATGAGACAGTTCAGGCACTCGGTCACAATAACATAATAATTGAAAAAGTGTCTCATGAGCATTTCATATGAATCTTGTTAAATGTGTTTGATTGAGTGAAAAGCAAAATTCCTTATGCTTAAGTGAAAGTGTGTTACTTATGATAAATGTGAAATTGTGACATAATTTGTGATATGAATTGATGTGTTGCATGAATTGAGTGAACCATCGATGATGGTTACCTCATTGAGTTTGCAAAATTCACCAAAATTGCAACGTTATCTTTTCAGGACCAAGAGTAGACTCCTAGCTACAGAGAGGCTCCCCCCAGCCGTGTAGATTGTGTCTGGCAAGGGAAGTCATGGCTCAAAGATCGGTCAGCTGAAAATTTTGAATGGCTTGGATAGATTTGATACTTTTTCCTCTTTTATGTTGTATTTTTGTACTAGGTTTTTGATTGATGTACAAATAGTAAGGGATGAAAAACATGTAGATTTTTTATTTTGATGGAATGAAATGAGGAAAAGTTGGTTTAAAAAATATTGTGATTTTCTATTGATGCTTTATTAGTAAATAATGATATGATGCCAAGTGAAGTGAATGTAGTGATCGAACATAGCTCGTCCTTATTGTAAGATATGTAACGGAATGATCTCCAGACGTCCCGGTGTGTATTTTGCTGTAAGGGAGCACTACATACCATGTAAGAAAGTTTACTCAAATGAAGAAATATTCTTATTTGATTATACTTCATGTATACAGAAAGTGATATTTATACTGAACCTAGGTGACTGCTATTAGCTACCGACTATTTGGGAATCTGTAATGACAGCTAATATAATAATGTTACAGAAGAAGCTACTAGTACTAGTCTATGTACAAGATGGCAAGAAATGAAATAAAAGGTTATTGTATTTGGTTTTCATGTGTTTAGTCCGAGTCTGGTTTTGTAGGTGCGTTATTATTGAATCTCGGGTCAGCTCATTCTTACTCTCTTATCACTGTAGCTCCGTGTCTCTTTGTCAGTTCTAAACGTGACAAATGAGAATAGTAACAGGAATCAGCGAGTTTTGCTAACTGATGTTTGCCGACGTGCATGGGTCCCCTCACACATAATTGTTCATCAATTGTCAACATTTTAATATGATAAGTACATTGTCAAGGAAGAGTTAAAGGCATTTCACACATTTTTCAAATAAAAAAATTTAGATCTTACTTATAAAATATCTAAATAGTATTCA